>CAUYQG010022849.1:0-58493 GCA_963574415.1 Tarsius wallacei
GGAGAGGATGTGGTGAAAAGGGAATACTTCTACACTGTTGGTGGGAGTGTAAACTAGTGTAGCCTCTGTGGAAATCAGTGTGATGATTCCTAAAAGCTCTAAAAATTGACCTTCCATATGACCCCACAATCCTCCTACTGAGAATATACCCTGAAGAACTCAAATCACTCTATAAAAAAGATACCTGCACATGTATGTTTATTGCAGCATTGTTCACAATAGCAAGATCATGGAACCAACCATGCTGTCCATCAAAAGAGGACTAGATTTTAAAAATGTGGTACATATACACAATGGAATATTATGTAGCCATAAAAAAGAATAAAATCATGAATTTCGAAGTAACCTGGATGGAACTGGAATTTATAATACTGAGTGATCTCTCACAGAAACAAAGATCTGAGTATCACCTGTTCTCCCTCATAAATGGACCTTGAACAACTATCGTAATACTATAAGAAAAGGATTGACAGTGGTGGGAAACCCTGGGGGGGACAGGGAGGGGAAGGGAGGTGGGATTAACGGTAGTCACCACCAGTATCTATCACCACACTTTTTTATGGCTGCATAATATTCCATTGTGTATATGTACCACATTTTTAAAATCCAGTTAAGTATATTTGTATACCTAACCCTTAACTGTACCCCACAATTTTAAAATAAAAAATATGTTAAAAAAGAAATAGAAATAAAAAATAAAAATAAAAATGACAGTCAAAAACAAGTGTAGGTGAAGACACTACGGAGGAATTGGAATTTTCATATGTTGCTGCTGGTGGTACTGTAAAATGGTGCAGCCACTTTGCAAAATAGTATGGCAGCTCCTTAAAAAGTTAACCATGGAGTTGCTACATGACCCAATAATTCTATTTTAAGTACATGCCCAGGAGAAATGAAAACATTTGTTCACACAAAAACTTGTACATGAATGTTCATAGCAACACTATATATAATAGCCAAATATTTCATATGTCCCAAGTGTCAATCAACTGATGATTGGATAAATAATATGTAATATATCCACATGATGGGTTAGTATTCATCAATAAAACAGAAAACATGTTACATGGGTGAGCCCAGAAAACATTATGTTAAGTAAAAGGAGCCACTCACCAAAAACCACATATTAAATAATTCCATTTATATGACATGATCAGAATAAGAAAATCCATAGACATAGTAGTTTAGTGGCAGAAGTGGGGGAAAGAAGAAAATGGGTAGAAACTCATAATGGACATGGGATTTCATCTTAGAGTGATGAAATATTCTAAAATTAGATAGTGGGTAAGATTACACAACTCTGTAAATATAGTAAAATACCTTGAACTGTTTACTTTTATGTAAATTATATCTTAGTAAAGTCTTTACTTTTAAAAAAGAACCATTTGACTTTTTAAACTTTGTATATCTGCAACATGATAAAAATAAAATAAAAAATAATATAAAATTGAGTATCTGAAAGAGTTAGTTAAATTAGGTTAGGGCTCAACATCACTACTTTTGAATTGGCTGTTAAATGAGTATACATTCATTATGAAAATAAAACATTTACAGCATAACATTTTGCGATTTTGATGAAACATATTTCTTATTGAAGTAGACACTTTTTACCAAATAGATTTAAGTACATATTTAGTAAAAGCTTCCATCATCTTATTAAAAAATCTTTTGTATATTACTGTGCTCAGTAAATTAATTTGTTGAGTATTATGATAGCAATAGTAAAGAATGCTTTTGAAAAAAGTAAGTTAGAATTTAACTACTCAGCAATATTTAAATATGTTTTAGGGAATACATTACAACTCTAGTAATGCCAATTTGAACATTCAATCAGCATTTATTGGACATCTACTGGATACTACTATATTAAAGGCATACTGAAAACACCATGTGGGATCCAAGAATGTAAAATATATAATATTTGCTTTCAAAAATATCTGCATTAAAATAGAAGGAATGCAAGGTAAGAAGTAATAGAAATAAAAATGGGCCATATAAAATTCTGCAGTTATTTAGAAAAAATGAAAAATTCCACCTAACTAGAGTAACTGAGGGAGATTCCATGAAAAAGCATTTAAATTAAGTCTTGAAGGATGAAATAGAAGAACATATAAAAACTGAGGAGGAAAAACAAATGAAATATAGAACAGTTTGAATAAAACTATACTAAAGAGAAACCATAGGGGCAAGTTTGATAATCAGTGGAGAGTGTTTACTTGAGTATTGACAAATGGTAAAGAAAAATAACATTTATTAAATCCATTAGTTACTTTAATTATATGAATATGAATCTATAAAACTAATTAACAGAGGAATAATTAATTAAAACAAACGAACAAAAAAACAACCTTCCCTTTAGCAAAAATAATTGTCACAGGTCTCTATAAGGCATCCATATACACTCAAAAATTTTATTCACTTTTAAGGTAGACATTTATATAAAGTACTCCAGAGAATACATCTACTTTAGAAAATTCTGTCAGCTATACAACTAACATTACAGGAGCTCTACCACTCAGTTCTGTCACCTAGTTTGGGTTCATGAAAATATAAATGTCATGTCAATGTCCTTTACTGATTAGCGTCATCTGATTTTATCCCTAATAAATCTTGAGTCTCAATCACAGCAGAAAGGAGAAAGGGTAGACTTTGAGAATACAAATTTTTACCAAAAATGCAAGAAAAATAACAACAAAACAATGACAGTAAGATACACCATATGTTTTACAGTTTCAAAGAGATTTGTGTAGTAGAAGGAACATGACTTTCAAGTCAGATCACATTTTTTACTATTTATGCATATTATGCAACTTATATTTTCTGAGTTTCAGTTGCCTTGTCTGTAAAACAGGCCTATAAATGTCTACCTAGCTACGATTATTGTGTAGCATGAATATTAAAAGATAAAAATAAAATGACATATAGTAGAAGCAAAGCCAACATTAATTTTTCTTATCTGTTTCTCAGATACATTATCTCATGTTTATTTCTCATCCACATTATTTCATAACAACCCTATGAAGTAGCCATTATTCATTCATCCATCATATATTTTTTGAGCTCCTGTTCACATGGGCCTTGCGTTGGCCTAAAAGAGAATACAGCAGAAAGCAGAACAAATGAAAGTACAGCATTTATCAAAATTTTAATAATAGATGATTGAGAGAAAGTCAGTAAACAAAAAAGAGAAGAAAATTGTATAGAATTTTTCCCCTTGAATTTCAAGAACTCACACAGTATATGCCCCCATCTAGGTTGGTTGATTTTACTTCAAAATTTTAAAATAAAGAATTCTTTTTTGATCTACATATTTATTTCATATGTCATATTTATCTTGGTTCTCCAGATAGCCTAGTCAGGATTCTCCAGAAAAATAGAACCAATAGGAGATATCTCTCTCCCTCTTTCCCTCCCTCCCTCTCTCCCTCCCTTCTGCCTCCCTCCCTCTCTCCCTTTCTTCCTTTCTCCCTCTCTCTCTCCCTCTTCTTCTCCCTCCTCCTCTCCCTGTTCTCCCTCTCTCTCTCCTTTTTACACACACACACACACACACACCGCGCACACAAACACACACACACACACAGACACACATGGAAGAGTTGATGTAGTTGATGTTGCAACTTGAATCTAATGCCAATTGAAAGGCAGGATTTCCTCTTCCTCAGGGACCTTAATCTGTTTCTCTTAAGGCTTTCAGCTGATTGGATGAGGCCCACTCACATTGTAGAGTAAAACGTGCTTTACTCTAAGTCTACTTTAAATAATTTAAAATGTTAAACTTATCTAAAATTCAACAGTGACATCTAGACATCTAGACTGATATTTGACCAAATACTGGAGTACCATGGCCTAGTGGAAATACAAAATTAACCATCACCATCTTTCATGTTAGGGAAATTGTATTCATTTATTAAGTACATATTGTTTTCATTTGTCACATTTCCAGAAAATTGCTGAAGTTCAAAATTTAACAGATTTATAATGTAGGCTGAAATGGATGTACTAGTGAAAACTACATAGAAATAATGGTATAATGCATTTCAAAACTAAAATGAAAGAAGAAAAATTATGATGTATATATTTAAGCATCCTCTGCCTTTTAAAATACCACTTTTATATAGTTTCAATAGGCACAAATTTTAGTCTATGTGAAGAATTTTATACCCTGCAAAGATAGATATACTCAACATTTATTCTCAACTATGTAAGAACTCAGGAACCACAGCATTGTGGATACAGAATGATATAGATTTTCTCTTAAAAAGAAGAAGAAACATAAAATTAAGAAAATAAGTTTCTATTTGAAAAGGAAGCCATCTATCATTAAAGAGAAATTATGAAACACAAAACATCTGGTTCTGAAAATACTTTACTCATGGATTGTGCTATAACTTTTTTCTTTGTGTTGATGAGAATATTGAAAGAAAAAAAAATAGGAAGCAAAAGATAAATAATAACCTATATCATGACTAATCAATACTGATGCATAAGTTCCATGCTTGACTATTTTTGACAGTTGAGCTCTCTATCATATATGATTATATTATCTCATGAATTTAAGAAAATATTCTTTAAACAGATGAGTGCTGTCTTCTGGTTAAATTGTTTTATAAAAGAAGTTTTCTTTTTCATTTGAAACGCAGACTCTATATTTGTATAAATGTCCAGTTTATAAAACATGTTTTAGTTAATTGTATAAAGTCATAAACAAAGGTTAGTGTAGGAAAGAGAGACAATTCACAAATTGTACCTGTTGTCAATCACTTCAGATGTAATTAAACTCAGCCAACTCTCTTCCTTTTTTGTCTCACACAGGGTTCTTTGTTTTTCATAATAAAACTAATGTTAATCTCTGGCATTGCAATTGACTGTTGTTATCTCCCTGATGGAGCTCTCTATGACAAATTACAGAAATGCTTCCCAAGAGTTTCTGAACTTACAGCACAACTAGCTTTGTGTTGACAGCAACTAGAAGCCTTTATAAGCAGCAAACATCTCACTCCACGTTGCCTGACAATGACAGACAAATGAGTGAGGGATGGAGAAACGGTGACGAAAGTTGGTAATAAACATGTAAGCATTGTAATCTAAGATTTAACAACCAGAGAAATTACAACATTAGAATAGAGCAAAAATGTGTAAATGTTGTCAAAAGAAAAATGATAAAACAATTGACTAATCAGAAGATGGGGGAGAGAATGCTACTTTCTTGCCTTTTATAATGCAGAGTTATCCAAGTTCTCCAATATTGAAACATTGGGAACAAATAAAAAGGAAGAACATTTTTGGTATTTTTTCATTATACTTTTCTTAATATTAAAAAGTGTTTTAGAACTTACTTTAAAGCAACAGTATTTTATCTGAGATTTATCAGTTTTTTCACTTGTTTTTTTAATCCTAAACATTTCAATTTGATGGTTTTTATAAATAATAGAATGAGTAATGTGTTTTCTTTTTAATGCAATTATATGTGTTCCTTTTGTATATATGCATAAGCAAATATATGGTGTTACTCCCTAACTTAATTGATGACTATTTTTTTTCTTTTTGGTTTCTTCTTGGTATTTTCTCTGAAATTTTTGTAAAGAACCATATATTAAAAATGTTATTATTCTAAAAAGGAAGAAAGAAATTGAGACTCAGAGAAGCAAAATAACTTTAGAAGGTCACAAAAAATGTAAATGCTTTTCTGGGAAAGCTTTAAATTATTTGACATAAATATGTCAACATTTTTAAAAAAACACTAGTTTTCCAAATAACAGTATTTGGGAAAATATTTTAAAGAAATTTTTAATTTTTTTGTTATTTTAAAAACACAGATAAAATGTGAACAGATTATTTTTTTTTGGTATTTCTCAAAAGGATCAAATAAATATAATTGACAATTTGTAGGCCACTTAGCTTTAGTTTTAATACAGAGATAGAAAATTACAGTCTAAATGTTATTTTTCTTTACTTTTTTTCTTTAACACACACACACACACACACACACTGAGAGAGAGAGGAAGAGGGAGAAGGATAAAGAGAAAGAGAGAGATGGAGAAATAAAATTGAGAATAAATTACGGACTTTTGTTACCTACTTGCTTCATCAGTTTCTTCTGACTTCATGATATTCAATTTGAATTCTCTCTGTAGATATGGATGTATATCTGTAGAGATATAAATGTTTGTGTGCATATACTTTACATTTAATATCTGGATTTATCTCATTTATGTTCAGTCTTTATCTATACAAGTTTATAGAAAGTGGAAGGCAGGCCATATATTTTAGACTAATCTATTTTAGAGTACCTTTAAATTGTATTCAACATAACAGTTTTATTAAATTCCTTGATTTAAAGTATTACTGAATTATCCTGTGATCTACAATTCTCAGGTGAAGAGACAAAAATCCCATCAAGCTGAGGAGATGGGAATCTAATTCCACAGAACAAAATGTGCTTTTAATAAACTGTGACAAGACAGGCAAGAAAAGGAAAAAGGTTTAGGAGGCAAAAGAGCTGTGTTTCAGACTAATGAAAACATTCAATCCATATGTCACAATCAAATAAAACAAAAGAATATGGCGAGTGGATGTTGACCTCTCAAGAATACGTCTTCTATACACCACAGCAAATTCACTTAGAAGAGCAATGAATTCCGGGCAAACATTTATCTCACAAAGAAATGCAATAAACTGGTTAAAAGAATACACCTTCAATGCTGCAGCAAAATGAAAGCAGCCTAGCTAAAGGAAAATACACAATAGGAAATATAGTACCTGTTGAATTATGGGTTACGTCTTTGCATATGTAGGCACCTCTACATAGAGATGACTTGGCTGTGGACTGCTTCTGTCTTCCACACTCTGTTGCTATTTGAGACTTAAATTGCAAAGTAAATATTCTGATTATAAATAACATATGCTTTTATAGAAATGTTTAAAAGTCGTAGTAAATAAAAAAGTCAGAAACTGGAATTAAGAAAAAGTCTCACATCCTTGAACTAATTACTATTAACATTTTTGTGCATTCACTTTGTATTTCCTCTACATATTTTTGTTAAAAATTTTCTAAATAATTGAGATAATATTTTAAATCTAATTTTGTATTCTTTTCATTTGACTAAATATAGAAGTTTCTAGTCACATTTAAAAATCATAATTTTAAATGAATGCTTGATATTCTAATGGGTCTATATACCCAGTTATATGTTATTCATGGGCATTTGAAAAAAGTTTTTGCACTAAAAAATCTTTGTTTATATAGCATTTCCTGAATTTTATTGTACTGTATTTTCTTAGTTTAATATTTATTAATGTTATTTTTGAGACCAAGGGCAAGTACATTTTAAAGTTTCTTTGGGTTTTATCACCAATTGCTTTCCAAAAGGTTTGTATTAATTTATACAGCACTACATGTGGGTGCCTTTCACCCTGGGATGGAGCAAATATTGATTACAATGTTCAAGTTTTTAATAAGTTGAAATTTTAAAAGTTTCTCATTTAATCTTAATGTCAATTATACTGATATTGACAGTTTTATATGTAAAATATATATATTTTTATTGTGTCAACTTTTTATTTTCTTTATCCTTTTTTTGATGTTTTACTCTGTTTGCTACATTTTGGAATCTTCAGCTAGTAAGTTTGACAAATTTTGTCTTTAGCATTTTTTGCTTTCTTACTTCTTTATTATATCTTTCTCTGATAGTAATTATATTATTCTAATCATCCAAATATTTATTACTTATTTTTGTCTAGATTATTTTCCAACAGTTACAATTTGAGAGTGTTCTGTTAAAATATCCAACAACAGATGTGTACCTCTTTTTCCTACCATTAACAGTGCTTCTGGTGATGACTAGCATTTTTGGAGTTCCTTCTGTGTATCTGGCACTGTTTCAAGTGCTTGCCATGTGAATAACTTGATCCTCACAGGAAGCCAATAAGGACGGTCTTATTTTGAACTTCATTTTTCAGATGAGGAAAAGATGGTACAGAGAAGTTAAATAATTTGCTTAGTGTTACCCACCAACCCAGACTATCTGGCTCCAGAGTGCGTGTTTTGCTTAGGGCATTTTGATAATATGACACTCAGTGCCCAGAGGTTGACAATTGCTCTACCTTCATTGTGTGCTGGATCTTTAATCAATTTAAACCTACTCTCTGTGTTACCTTTGTAACCAGTTTTGGGTGATTGACCAGGCTAAACTCTGTGAAGTACAAATGAGAAGTGTTTTCGTTTTTCTCCAGTCAGTGATGTCAGCCATGCTCTATCAATTCCCCCTTTTCCGTCTCTTGATGACAATTAGTGATATTTTTATCTCAAGCAGATTTCATAGCAGTTCCCCAAAGACCTTTTTCTGGTCACTGTAGTATTAAAAAGATCATTCATTGCACGGGTTACTTATACAGGTGGAGAGTTGTAGCTCAAAGTCTTCTAAATTCCTTTCCTCTGTCGTCTGCCAGTGCATCCCACTCTCTCGGGACTGAACTCCCCTAGCCTGTGCCTTAACACAGCTCAGTTTGCGCTACCTTCTGCAGAGGCCATTGGACCTGCTAGAAACTCATATGTTCTCTCATTTGACATGAGGCGGAAGTTCAGGCCACTCTATGGTATCTCTCTACTCTGCTTTCTCTCCAATTTTCTGTCAACTATGAGGCTTTAAGGTTGAAGTTGGGGCACCGACATCTCAGCCAATCCACTGCATACACAGATAACCAAATGGAAAATGAGATGTCTGTTCCCTCACACATCCTGCTTCCTATGAGGGGTTTTCTCAGTATCCCTAGATTTCAGGAGATGAGGATTCTTTCTCCTTTTCTCTCAATCATTTTCTCTTTCTCTCTTTCTGTTTCTCTATTTTTTCTTGTATCTCTTTCTCCTTCGCTCACTTTCTCTCTGGTGTTTGTTTATACAAACTGAAAGAATTGGGAGGTAGGTTGGTTGGGATGAATGTTTAGGGCAGCAAATCAGTTTCGCTCCTTCATAATAAACTCTGGAAACAATGTTTGGCTGCTGTTGTTTACTTTACTGTTTTTTAAATGTAGTATATGCATTGTCTTTTTGCATTAACATTGTATCTTAGTTTCCAATAGAGGTTGATCAGAAAAGTTCTGTTACATATTTACTCTGTTTTGATCTTATTTTTGTTAGCCCTGATGACTTTTGGCTAGTTTGCTTCATCAGTGTATGCCTAGATTTTATTTCAACTTTTAAAGGAATGTTTCTTGCCAGCAACGTACAGTGACATCTTTTAAGTCAGAGGAAATATTTTTTTCTTTTGATGGCTCAGCAAAGCAAATGATGTGCTCAAGTTTACATCATTAGCTAAAATGCAAGATCAATATTCTATCCCAGGTATGTCTGCCTACAAAGACCATGCCCCTAATCACTACCTTTCTCATTTGTCTTCAGTAATGTGGAAAATATTATCTTGATCTCAGTGTTATGAATTATTGTAATGCTTTTTTCAACACATACTTAAAGCTGTGGTTGACCATTTCAAGGATAACATAAGTTTTGACTAGGTAAAAACACAAATACACTTCATTTCCTGACATATCTGTCCACATATTTCCCAATCTTTCTTGATCTTTGTCTTCCTAATCAGTGATTTAAGCTCATGAGTTTTGGAGTTCAAGAGACTTGTTTTAAAACGCTTTTCTGACACAGTAACATCTATGAGGATTCAAGAGCTAAGGCCCCCACAAAGAAAATTATAGTGAGTCTGATACTACTTCATTGGTGAATTTAAACATGTTGAGTCATGAGTGAAACTGGAGACATAAGACTAATGAAAGACAATTTCATGTTGGGTTAAGATGATTTTTGGAAGAACTTAATCTCTCACACAGCTGAAGTTATATTGCCTGGGTATTTATGCCCAACTAGTGATTTAGTGTACCAAAAATCTATTTTCAAGAGTGGAATATGTTGCTGTTTTGGCAGCAAATGAACTTGACCCCAAGTAAGGCCTAGTGCTCATGATTTTGAGCATAGCCTGGGATGTATACTCGAATCTGTTTTTAACCCAGTCTCCAAAAATATTTTGATCCTGGAGAAAGAGATGAAAATAAAATCTGAGGAGTTGTTTTGGGAAATTCTGAATTTGGGAGCACAAGAAACACTACTAACACAGCCTGTAAGAATACATGTATGGTTATGCAACAGGAAAAGAATGGCGTGTCTTCTTCCTTCTCTGCTGCTTTTTGCTACAGGTATCAGTACCTGGTGGAACTACTCCTGAATCACAGTTTTGACAGCATGGAACTGATTTTCCTAAGTGAGTAGTTAGGACACAGGCTTATAAACATGCACTTCTGACTACCCCTCAAGCTTGCTCCAAGTATAGTATCCTACACTTCAGTAAAATGGTAATTACATTCTTTCTGTTATTTGTGGCCCAGACCTCTAGGTCATCCTTGACTTCTCCCTTTCTTTCTCATCCTGCATCCAATCCATCAGAAAATCCAATCAATCGAAGTAAACTATCACAGAAACAAAAAACGGAATACCACATGTTCTCACTCGTGAGCAGACCCTAAACATTGAGCACACAAGCACAAAGGTGAGAACAGCAAACGCCGGGCACTGCTGATGAGGGGACAAAGGGACACACATTAAGAGGCACACAACCACCCACTGGGTACCATGTTCACTACCAGAGGGAGAGAGGGCTTGCTAGAAGTCCAAACCTTACCTGCACACAATTAACTTATGTAGCAAATCCTCTACTGTACTTCGCAACTCTAAAATTTTAAAAAAAGATCTCATTGGCTTAACTTCTAAATAATATGTGTATCCAGGTTCAATATTCTCACTCCCTCTACCGCTAACTGCGCTGGTGTTGGTCCCATCTTTTCTCACCCAGTTGCTGCAGCAGCCTCTTCTCTGATCTCCCTGCTTCTACCCTTGACCATCATCGTGTGTTCTCAACACAGCAGCTGAGCCCTTTTAAATGAAACTCACTCTGATTTCACCCAGAGTGAAAGTTAGGTTCTTACAATGGGTCACAAGACATTTATTTTTTTTAAACAAATTTTTAAATTTTAGATTCAAGGGGTACTCATGCATATTTGTTACATGGACATATTGTGGAGTGGTGGGGATTGGGTCTCAGGTGGCCTATTCCCCAGATAGTGAACATTGTGCCTCATAGGTAGTTTCTGAACCCTAACCTTCCTCCCTATCCCCCCCTTATTAGTGTCCCCGGTATCTGTTACTGCCATCCTGGGTCATAAGACTTTAAACCTAATCTATCTGTCCTTCCTTCTTGACCTTACCAGTGATAATGATGATATTAATATATAATATTCAATGTGTCATATGTAATATGAAATATATGATATGTAACATATGATATATATCTCATAGGATTGTAAAGATATATAAATTCATACATGTAAAATGCTTAGAAGAGTGTCTGTCACATAGTAAGTCTTCAATAAACTTAATATATACTTACTGTTAAATCTTTATTATTATGTAGGAAGGTGGAAGTGTGGAAATGAATGGATTCCCAATTCAGAGTTGAAGGAATTGCAGCTCAGTAAGAACAGGAGACTCGTCCAGAGCCATTGCTAGAATGTGGTAAATCAGAGATTCAGTCTTAGATTTCTTGACTGTCTTGGATTGCCCAGCCTCTTTTTATTTTTTATTTTAGCAGAATTTATTGAGAGGACAGAAAAGCCCCACAGTGGGAGGAGAGCCGAGGGGGTCGTCCCCAACCTTTTACAACAAATTATTAATATTCAGTGTAATTCCCTTAAAAATGGTGTCCTGAATTCAGATTATATTTTACATTTTTTATAAACTTTCTGGAATGAAGGGAGCTGAAAAAAATTATAAATTGCCTTCACACACTTCTTATAGTTATTTAATTATAACCATATATTTATAAATAAATGTTTCCATGTCTCAAAACTTTGAGAGTACTGAGTAATTGTAATTTTTGATTTCCTAAGATTATAAATCCAAGACCAAGGAAAAAATAAAAAATAAACAGATACTAGCAATGATGGCGAGTATTAATGCCTTTTTTTTGCATCGATTTGCCCATATTGATTTAATTTGCTGACCAATAGCCTAAGCTCCCCTAACTTGAAATCAAACCTTTCCATAGTTGGTTTTTTCTCTCTTTTTTTCCCTGTGGGTATCTGTGAGTCTTTTTAGTTTGTGACTCACATTTATTTGTATTACAACACTTTATCACAACCAATTTCAGACATTAAAAATTGCATCTCACGAAAGTGTAGTCATTTCTTTCACAAGGTGACACTCATATGAGTGAAAAACACTAAATCAGCTCAAGAGCTGTGTTCAAACTAATAAGAACAAGATTTATATACATTTTTTTTTGCCAAGACTGTTTCTCGACTGCTAGAAATTAGAACAAAACACTACTAGCAAATGAAACTAAAGTGATCAACTCAATGTAAGCAACGCTCAGGAGCAAGTCTATCTGGACAGTCTATTCTACTTATCTCTATACCTTGGAGTGTGCTACAAGATTACATAGGCATTTACATTAATTTAAAAATATTGGTATGCTGGTAAGCCAGCACTTCAGGGTCCTTATTCTTTTTAGTTTTAAATTTGCTCCATTGAGTGACTGAACTATCAGGGATAATGATCATGCTAGTTAAGGTGAATGACTGTTTTTCGAGTGATGAAAGGTTGCATTTTTTTCACTCAGAGCATCTCAGATGAACATAAATAGCACACCATAGAGGCCTCTGTTGGCGGCTGGTGATTGCCGACACGGAGGCAATGCGATGCAGCACAGATGGTAAGTAGGAAAAGCACAGCTTGTGGCCATTTTGTTCCCAGGGTTCCCTCATGCCAACAGAAGTAGTGACAGCCTCGGCTTTCAAAAGACTGGGATATTATCACACTTTCAATTGTTTGCTTAAGTCTAGGCAAGGCTTTCTTTCCATTCTACCCACATGGCAAAGAAGATTTTTCACCTCTGGGATCTAAAATAGTAGAGGGAGGGTTTGGTCTAGGATTTTGTCTTGTGTCTTAGGCTCTGAATGAGCAAGGGGCATTTGACGACTTCCAGTGATCAGAAATATTCTCCGGCGAGAACTTTTTGTCAGAAGTAACATTATAAATTCAAAGTAGCAATTTTAATGTTGTTTCTTCCTGTTAAACAAATACATCCATTTATGTAAAACTAAAGTTAAAATTCTTCATCTGTTGCTTATTCTAAATACCATTTTCTGCCATCATTTTCTCTACACACTTTGGAGACATCTCACAGTCTCTCCCTACCTTTGTCTCTAACTTTTCATGTCTAAACTAAAGAATGGTAAATGTACCACTTACCATTATTTATTAACAGTTGTTTCTTGAATCTTCCAAGTCATGATCTCTAGCTCTCCTGGTACCCAAATTTCTCATTTGCAGTGAGTTTTAATGTATTCCTAACTGCCAAAAGGGTAAAAAATGTCCAGCTTCAAATTTTGAAGGTTAGAAACGTATACCATCTTCTCGTTAGAGGAGCAGAGTAGAAAAATGAACTCTGAAGAAAATCCCAACTTTTTTTGATTTTATGATTTCACATAACAAGTTCCTTGAAGTTTTTTGAAGTTTGTGCTCATTTGACTATAGTTAGTAAAATCAGTCTATATTTATCACTAGGGGATTTATGTGACACCAAGGAGGAGGCAATGTGAGCAAAAAAAAAAATTCTGCTACATAAATTTCATATTAAAACAACAATGCGACAGCTACTTTCTCTGAGACTTCCAGCTACTTGCCTGGAATATGCCCTTCATATGCAATAGATTGACATTAGAAAGAGCTTTGTATATTTAAAAGTAAAATCATAGCCAAACTAATTTGTAAGTGTAATTTTGTATAGGGGGGGATTTGTGAAATTTACACACTGGTATACTCTAGAAGTTAATATTACGGCTACACCATACAATTGTTTTCTGCTTACTAGCATCCTTCTGGCAGTGTCTTTCTTTGATTCTAGGACTTGGGAAAACAGTCCGTGAAGTTTTTGTTAAAGTTAAAGTAAATATATTATATTTACAAATAGAATAGTATGTGCTATGAGGTACTGCAAATTCTCGAAAACTGATCCTATGCTGTGACTATTGCTCACCCTCTTCGTTACCATTGAAAGGCAGAAACAGGCCAGGTCACGCATTTTATTACTATTAATCCTCAGGCTCAATCTTTGGCAAGACCATTGAGAAGGCTCCGTTTAACTTGCTTGTGAAATAATTTTCTAAGTTTAGTACTCTAGTGGTGATGGAAAAATAAATCTAGACGTTGATAGCAAGGAGAAGAGTTTAGAAGCATTGGCGCTTAATGAAGACCGAGATGGTTGGACCTCATTCACTGGGGACCAGGTCCTATACCCGGTCTTCCTTCTCTAGCTTGGGGAAAGAAGAGCATCAGAGAGAATGCCTTGTAGCGACTGATCAAAAGTTCCTCCCTTGGTATTGTTGCCCTCTCAAATATCATCAAATCTGACCCATTGCTCAGATCTCTCTCCTTATATGTAAGAATATTGGGTTGGGAGTTGGGAAGGAAAGGTGGAAACTTTCCTTACCCTCTTAATCCTTTAAATAGATTGAAAACAGATGAGTTAGGAGACAGAGATCTTTACTTTTACTAGGAATCTCTGTTTGGATTGTCTTTCCAGAAATGTTTACTGCTTTTCTATCAACAGAAAGGTAGACGAAATTTGTTCCTGCCAGTTCCATTGATTCTGGAAATAACAAAAAAGAAACCACACAAAGGCAAGCAAACAGTTCGAAAAACAAAAAGTGAATAATAGACAAAAAAGGGAGACTACTGCTTAAGCTAATGAGGTATATTGAGTAATAATAAAAAAAACCCCTACAGAATCCATTTTATTTTGATCCTGTGTGGAACTTAACAAATTTAACTCTTAAATAAAATTTTCTCAAAATTTAAACAACCTGTGGGAATCCAAAGATTTGACATTCAGAACCAAAAATAAAGGCAGATTTTGGAATACAGTTTTGTTATATGATTTCATTAAGAGAATCTATGGAAACTTGGTTTCCTATTAATATTGGGAAAGCTTGTTTTTCTAAGATTTTATGCCTCTAATCAACTGTTTCTAAGTTTGTGGACACTATTTCATTTGAGCTTGGGACAAAGTAACTCATATTTTCCTAACCCACTTAAAATAATTCTGAATTAATAAAGAACTATCATAAGACCATTGTCTACTGTTCTAACTGATGGTTTCTAATTATAGTAAATTACTTTCAGGTTTTTTTTCTTTTTTTGGAATGTTTTGACATTCCAAAGCTTACTGTTTTCATAAAGGCCAATTCTCTGTTGCATCAAAACTGCAGTTCTATTTATTTTCTGTTTATTCTTCAACTATGATACTAATCTTCTCCTTGAGAAATTTTAAATCTGTGTGATTGGTAAAAAAAAAAAAAAAAAAAAAAAAATCCAGTGAAGGATATGCTCCCCATCCCCTCTTTTCGGGATTTTAAATTCTGCTGTTAAGCTGGACCATGGGGGATACATCCATGTACTGTACAGTCTTAGATTGTCTTAGATAGCATTTACTGTGTTGCATTTTATTATTATACCAATGGCCTTCAGGAAATATTGCCAGGAGCCTGTGCCTCACTGTTTGTGCTCACACTAGGCTCTACTTCCTTTTTTTCCTGAGAAAAAGGAAGGCACAACTGGACTAACTTCCCAGCCACCCTGTCAGTTAGATGGCCCATGCAATGGGGTTCTGACCAGTGGGTTGTGGACACAGTGATGTGTATGTAGATCTGGTCCATAGCTATCCTCAGACCCTTTCTCCTTATCTTATCTACCAGTCAGATATAGAGGATGTCATGGAAGTCCTGGGAATGGCAAAACATAGAGACAGAAATAATTGAGGCTCTGAATGATTAGAACAAAGTGTCCCCTCACAACCCCCATTAGACAGCGATATAAGTGAGGAAGATTTTGAGATTGTTTATTATAAGAGTCAATTTATTCTGGCAAATATAGAGGCATGTGGTTAAGACTATGTCTCTGAAACTGAAACTACTTATTAACTGAGTGACTTTGAATACGTTTTTAACTCTTTTTGTGCTTCAGTTTCTTCATATGTAAAATTGGGACAAGAATAATAATAATACCTCATAAAGCTATCAAGAGGAGAAAAGAAGTTGTATAAAAGACTAAAATTAATATGTATAAAATACTTAGGACAATTCTTATAAACACTGAATATACATTAGCTGCTATTGCCATAGATAGAGATAGTCATGTAAAATCCGTTGCAATGTGTGTGTGTGTGTGTGTGTGTGTGTGTGTGTGTGTGTGTGTGTGTGAAATTTTATCAAACGTTACTTTCCTTTCTGAGCTATTTCTTTCCAAAAGGAGCTTTGGCCAGCAGAGATGCCATACCGTAAGATAAAAACAGGTAAGTGAGACAGGAGGAAGATCAACTAGAGAAAGCCAGGAGTCAGAGCAGTTCACAAAATAAGAACCAAGGGTTCTGTCATGTGAAACCAAGGATTGAACCAAAGAAGTGGCTTACTACTTCAAAACACATGAAAATCAACAGTGAAAAAGAAAAAACAACGCAATTACAATAAGCTGTAGTTCAAACTTAGTTTTTAGGGGAAGAGACAGGGGTATGAGAGATGATGGACAAAGAAGATATTTCTAAAACTTTGCTTCAAAATTAATTATAGTCTTTTAGGGAGGGAGGTAAGATGGGGCAAATGGGCTCGACTAGAGATAAAAGTGACTCACTAGGCTTAGCTCTATAAAGTTTAGCATGCAGTCAGTCATCTTGAGTGGTGGAGTTAAAGTTATCTAAACAGGGTGGCCAAATAAAAGTCTTAGTATTTAATTATCCTGGAGAAAACAGGCATAAAATGGGACTATCCTGGCAAATCTGGTGTATTAGTGAGGGCAGGGTTCTCTAGTGACTCACTGGAGAATCCACAGGAGATATACTTGATAGAAAGACAGATAGATAAAAAGATATCTAGTTCTGGTCCATAGAAATTTTCAGTCCCTTTCTCTCCTCTTACTTGCCTGTGATGGGATGGGAAGACAGAGAGAGAGAGAGAGAGAGAGAGAGAGAGAGAGGGAGGGAGGGAGAAAGGAAGGGGAGGAGGAGGAGGAGAAAGGGAAGGAGGAGAAGAGGAGGAGGAGGAAGAGGAAGGAAGAGGAGAGGGGAGAGGAGAGGGAAGAGAATTTTCAGGAATTGGCTCACATGATTGTGAAGGCTAGCAAGCCCCAGATCTGCAGGATAACCAGGGAAGAGTTGATCCTGCAGCTTGGGTTGGAGAGCAATCTGCTGGTAGATTCCCTTTCTCTTGGAAAGGTTGGTCTTTTTTTTCTTAAGGCCTTCATCTGAATGAGATCCATTTACGTTATGGAGGGCAATCTGCTTTACTCAATGTCTACAGATTTAATTGTCAATCTCATTGGAAATATGCCTTCACAGCAACATTCATATGTGCTTTATCAAATGTATTGGTACCATGGCCTATCCAACTTGACACGTAAACTTAACCATCACACCTGGACATAAGGTCAACCAATATGAAAAGGATGCTTCTCACTTGTAGTCATTTGGCTGAGTTTAACCCTGCCAGTATGATGTGTGACTCAGGGTTTCCAGTGATTTTTAGTCAAAATTTTAAATTTGGAAAATCCACGGATGAACAAAACATATTTAACATTTCTGGCTTCTTGTAACATTGGTACACCTACCTTCATTAGGTCCTCAGTGCCTTGTGGCAGCAGATGGCTAGAAGTCAATGGCAGCTGCCTCCTTAGGATGGGATATGTCCTCGCTTTCCCTCATGGTCCCCACTTAGTCACACTATTTCTTATATTCCAGCATTTTCACTCATTTACATGTGTCACCTGGATCCTGTGGGCATTTAGGTTTTGAATCTTGGCCGTATAACCTGCATGTAGTAAAGATGGATTAAAGAAGCCCCTTAATGCTTTGCCCTATAGTTAAACTGAAGATAATATTATTAATTAAATAAGATCAAGCTATTTTAGCTGCCCCAGGGAGAGCACAACGACCTTGGATGTGGGCCCCCATTTCTAACACAGGTTCTTAAGGTAAGGAACCTACTACAGTGAGCACTTAATTTACCTGGGGGGCCTTTGACAATAAAAGTATAACCAGGAATCCTTTTTCTCTGTTATGCTGATTGACTAAGAAAAGTCAACTTACATATTTGTTGGTTCTGTAACTATAACTTATATAGCAATTTTAATGAATATATAGTAGAATCTCTAAGTTAAGTCATGTGGAAAAATAAAAGTGTTGACTAGTTCTCTTTAGAATTGTCATTCAATGCTTTTTTTTTCTATTTTAATGGAGACCTTTATAAGAAAGGTGAATGGAAAATATGGCTTTTAAGGTTTTGACAGCTTGAAATTTCTTAATAATGAGATTCACAATTGATCTGTGCTGCATTTCCTTGGCCATATATGTGAACAAACATGAACTATATTTTTATGGGCCACTGCTTTCTGTGACCCTGTTCTATAACCCTTTTAAGAAGGTTCTTTTGGGTTGGCAGAAAATGTAAAGTACCTTAGAAATGAATACATAAGAATCTGTTCATAATATTAGTAATTCAGTTGAACCAAATGCACTATCTACTACCTGTCAAAAGCTCTCAGAGGAGAATGCCTTATATGGGGAGATATTTCCAAGGTCTGGAGCAATTGAGTTCCACCCTTTCCCTATTTATTATTTTCAGGTGTCTTAGAAATGAGTGTAAAATCCATTTCTCCTTGAGAAATTTGGTTGATTAACTCCCAGTCAAGTAGAAGTGCAACAATAGAAGGGATTGATGGTTGAGTCTACAGGAAAACTCCATCTCTCATGGGCATTGCTGGAACACAGACATTTAGTTGGGCGAATAGATCTGTATATGGATTTTGTGTACTCAACATAAAGATGAAAGCAAAGAGAGGGGGTGTGTAACATGTGTCTGGTGAAGGAGCAGGATGGTACAATAGTTGGTCCTCAGCTTGGCCTCAGGGCTAGATCTGATCGGTGCAGATAAGGAGATGTTATTTTCATTTTATGCCTGAAACATAATCTGTCTTCAGTACAGGGATGACTAAAAGTAATGTAGAAATTTGGCATTGGGAGAGGTCAGCTGCTTTGGTGTGCACCAAGGTGAAAATACCTTGTCAGAGCAATGACAATGGACTTGAAGCCTTATGGCCAATGATGTACAAGTCGGTTAGTCACAGCAAATGCCAAATAGAGACTTGTCGGTAGAGGTCTCTGCAGTGTTTGTAGTTTGTGTGTTTGTGTGTGTGTTTGTGTGTGTGTGTGTGTGTGTGTGTGTGTGTTGGTGAGCGCAATGGGGAGCATTTTGCAAGGAACTAAATTTCTGGAATTAAATATGATGGAGAGTAGGATCAGAATAATTTGGGATCTACAAGACTACTCTCATATTGACAAAAAGAACCAACCTGACTGATTTAAAAAAATGAGATTTGCCAATAGTGTGCTCTACTCTTAGATTCTAACTACAATCAACTATAAATCTACGAAGGCCTCATTATCATGCCACGCATAGCTAGAATTTTGTCCCCAAATAAAAATTTCTTCAAATACTCTACTTCCTCTCTGTAAATTTAATTTTAGCTTATATAATATAAAATTTTCTCTTTTTGAATACAATTATGTGAGTATTAACAGGTGTCCATAATAATGAGACAATCAACAAATAGAACAGTTGAATCAGCCCTAAATTTCTTAGTGTTTCCCCTTTGTATCCAATTCAACCTCCACTCCTTCCCCTAAGACAGGTCCTTAGGGTAAGGAACCTACTACAGTGAGCACTTAATTTACCTTGGAGATTTGGGCAATAAAACTATGACCAGGGAGTCTTTTCCTCTCTTTGTTATGCTGATTGCCTAAGAAAAGCCAAATTATATGTTTGCTGTTTTGTAACTATAACCTATATAGCCATTTTAATGAATATATAGAAGCTCTAAGCTAAGTGAATGTGAATTGTGGAATGTGAATTATAAACAAAATCCAGATTTTTAAAAATATAAACAACTTCTTATTTGAGAGAAATGATACAGGTCTCTGACTGATCACTTCTAATTCCTTTGTTCTGACATTTTGGCTAAAAAGCAAGGTTCTTTTGTATTTGTAACCCAAGCTGGCCAGGGTTATGTGAGTAATTTAATCTTTAACAAGCTCAATCACTGCTCTTCGGGGAGTGGGTAGTATGAAAGTTTAACTAGAGTGTAAATGAAGGTTTCATAGAGTTTTGTTAGTCTCTGATCAAACAACCATAAATATCTCTTGTTAAATTAATAAGACTTCCCGTGGGTAGGTAGGTGTTTAGATGCTCTTCTCTGACTCTATAAACCATTTAAGAGTTATTAGGGCAAGCCCTGAATCCTTTTCTATGTCTCCAGTCACTCTGTTGTTAATACACTCTCGACAGCCATCCAGAAAAAGACCTGACCCCTGTGTGCAAGGAGTCCTCAGGTTGTTATTGTCGGGGCTCAGAAAATGATACTCCCAAGTGAAGACCTCAGAACCAGCCTCAGAAATGACTTTTCTCTCTGACTTTCTCCTGCTTCCTTGCCTTTCTGCCTCCTTCTTCTACAAGGAATGACAAAGTAACTAGAATCTCTCTTCTCCAAGGGATGGTGTCATAGAAAAAAGAAACACTTCTCTCCCAAAGCCAGTCATAAAATCTAAAAATATTACTCTTTCTCCCTGCCTTTCTGTGTAAGAACTGACCATAATTCATTTCTCTGACTTACCTTGTTTGATTGTATTTCCTAAGACTTCCTATTCCAGAGATGGTCCTGATTCATTGCTTTATACGTGGAAGGAAGGAATGCTACTTAGAGAGGAGAAAGGATCTGAACAACAGGCTTGGTGAGAGTTCTCTCCACCCCAGTCTATTATCATACCCTTTTTGTCGAGTCACATTTCTGCAAGGCTGTCCCTGCTTCATTGAACCTTCAAGCATGAAATCAGATAGTCTTCCATATATCTTTGGGCTTTCATTTGGAAGGTTTGCTTGTGTCACATAAAACTATGATTAAGTAAACTTTGCATGCATTTCTCTTGTTAACCTGTCTTTGTTCCAGGTGTATTGGCCATTTGACCCTTAGGGTTAGAAAGGGATTATCCCCTGTGTGGTCCTACAGTTTCTTTATTGACTTAACTGACTTAAAAACAGCCTTGTTTTTGTTTGGTTTTTTAATTATGAAAAATTAGCATATTCATTTATTTGTAACATTTTCTCTTTTTTGCTCTTATTCAGATAACTTTTCAGTTGTCAATGAAATGATGTCATACCCTCTGGCTGTAACAACCAAAATACAAAATATAAAGGAAAAATACACAACACAAAGAAAATACAAAAGAAAAGTTTTGGGAAGGTGCAGATTAGGATTAACAAACAGGTTGGAGGGGTCAGGGAAGTTATTTATCCTCTTTTCTTGTTTTTGAAATTGGATCTTGAAAGCTTGCCATGAAATTAACTCTCTAAGGCTGCCCTATTTATATTAAACCATCATAGTATGGGCAGCCAGACTTTTGCCTTTTCAGAAAGTTCACATATGTTGCAAATAATTCATAGTTGTAGCTTAAGGCAAAAAATGAAAGAAATCTCCTGTATTTATGGGAGCCATTTAAAAAATTTTCATTTATATCTTAAGTTTTAAGATTAATGGTTTTCCTCAAAGAGAAGAAAACTTTTAATAGCTATTGGTTTATTCTTGGAGATATTCCCAAACAATACCATGCTTTAGCAATTTTGGAGGAGGGGTAGTTATGCCAGTGCATTGCACCTGTAGATAAAGCATTTCACATACTGTCAAAGCATTACACTGTGCATTAAATCTTGGAAAATCAGAATTTAAATCAAGGCCTTAAATGTAGGTATAAACATCATAAGACATCTTATTTAAAATATTTGGATTCCAAGAAAATTGATTGCCATAGATACTGCTTATCTGTTCACAGTAATATACAGATACACTAATTTTACTGACAATAGTCATTGCAAATGTTCATCTTACTTTATGCAACTTTGAGAATTCCAGAATTCATGGAGACATCCCTTTGTGCAGGGAAGATGAACTGAATTAGAAGAAATGAGAACCAAGATGAATCTTTGTCAAGAGATTAAATAAGAAACTTGGTTATGGTTGGAAAATTCTGAATTTATCACCATAATACTTATATTTCAGACTTCTATCTGGAAAAGAGCAAATAGGAAGAATTTTGCATTATGCTGTATTTTTGTGAATTATGTCTATTCTAGAAGGGACCTGTACTAGCTCTAGGTAGTTATAATAAGACCACAATAATAATTTCAATTTTCCAAAGTAGAGATTGAGTTCATATAACCCCATAAAAGAATTCCTTCACTTGTAGTATACAAAGGAAGAGCTTAATCAACACATTTTATAGGTACTAGCAGCTTTTCATGTAATTGCTGTGCTCCCACTGGGACTAGTCACAAGATGGAGCTTCAGGGGGTTTTCTTTAGAGTCAATCTAAATCTGTGCATCTGTACTTTGTCCAAAACTGGATCCATATTTTCTTCCTGTTTGGATCTGTGTCTCAGCAAATGGCCCCACCATCTGTCTGTTTGTCTCCTTCTTTCATTTCTAACCTCTCCTTTGCCTTTCTAACAGTAATATCTTAGGTCATAACCTCAGCATTTCTTACTCAAATGACTTTTTCTATTTCTGATATTCTTAATATGTACCTCCTCTGACAGCCACTTGAATATTTTTCAAATTAAAAATATTTCATTGAATATTGAATGCAAATGAAAGCTTTCATTCCCTCCTTGGTTCATGCACATAATAAATGTTTACTATGCACCTATTAAATACTATTTTGTGCACTGGGAATAGAATTGTGAACAAAGCGGATACATTTCATGTTCTCAGAATCTTTCTAAGGGGATATATATATAATAAACACGCACAAAATAAATACATTTCAGAGGGTTCCGGTACAGATTAATGCTATATAAAGAAAATAGAATGGGGTGATATGGCAGGGAGACTTACGAAGGAGATGGGTCATGTTAGATCCGTGGAACAGGAAGTCTCTCTGATGAGATGACGTTGCCATGCGGGTGAGTAAGCCATGCATGCAAAGATCAAGGAAGGGCATTCTAGACATAGAAACAGCAAGTGCAGAGATCTTGAGGCAGACATAAGAATCAGTTTGAGAAACAACAGAAAGTTGCTGTGGGTACAGCATAGAAAACAAAGGAGAGGGTAACAGAGATGAGTTTGAGATCAGAGACAAAAGCAGGGACCAGGTCATTTGTCAGCTTAAAGGTCGCGGTCGTAGAAATTATTTTATTAATCTGTCATTGTTGACCTCTTGACCCCCTTGGAGCCTCAACCATCAATATCCCATTGCATTGCCTTGACTGTGTGTTTGCCCACACTGTGCCTCCACTCCTCGGTGTCTGGGGCTTACCTTAGACATTGTGTCACTTCCGCTAGAAATCTCTTCCTCACTTTTAAAAGCTGGCTACACAAATCCTGTCATAGACTCTTGCGATACTCTGTACGTACTATTTCACAGCATCACAACACTTAATTGCCATATTAATCACTTATACCATCCTTCATTTATTTATTTCAACTGTATTTTTGAACCTACTATAGGAATTAGGTTGTGAACTTCTTAAACACATAAATTATATCTTAGTCACTATGGATTTCCTAGCACCCAGCACCTAGTACAGCATCTGGCTTGTGGTAGGTATTCAGAAAATATTTGTTAAAATAAAAATACAGTCATGCATCCCATAATAATATTTTGGCTAACAACAGACCACACATATGGTGGTATCTCATATTATAATGCTGTATTTTTACTATTCCTTTTCTGTATTTAGACACACAATCACTTGCCATTGTGCTTCAATTACCTATAGTATTCAATGCAGTAATATCCTGTACATGTTTGAAACCTAGGATCAATAGGTTATATTATATAGTGTAGGTGTGTAGTAGACTATACCATCTAGGTTTGTGTAAGTGCACTCTGTGGTGTTCACACAATGATTAAATTGCCTAACACATTTCTCAGAACATGTCCTGTTGTTAAGCAACGCGTGACTGTAAGCGAAAGATTATAAATTGCAGTGCAAGTGCAATAACTGAATTGAACTTCAAAGTGATAAGCATAATTGGTTTAGGCCTAGACTTGCATTCATTGTTACCAGGAGAAGAGTATTTCTAGCTTCCTCATTTTCATCAGTATAAATCCAGACCCGGTTCTTTGGCATTCAAGGTGCATAGAAATGTTTCCAATCCCAGTCCCCGCTCATAAGACATTTTCCCCAAACTTCAAAAGCTTCTGTCATCAGGAAGGAGCTCCTTCTGCCCTTTCATGGGCTGCCCTCATATCTTCTGGGTTTTGTACATATAAGTTTAGCTTTTTATAATTTATTTCCCACCTTGACCTTTTGGGCATCTCCAATTTATATTTCATCACTTTTATCCAATGTCAATTCTGTGGAAACTCCCATGGGTCAGTGAAGTGACTCTCGTGAAGTGTCTGTCCATGGCACTTTCTTTATCACTCTATGTATATCGTTGTTATAGTGCATTGTAGTTGTGTACTTTGCTTATGTCCTTCCACTAAGACTGAGATCTCTTTGAAGCCAGTAACAGTGGCCTACTGTTTTAGCATCAGGGCTTAGGTCAACATGTGTGCAAATTTGATGATAAATACATGACTGAATTTTTAAAAAATTGAATACAAGCAAATAAGTAATTCTGGAAATTAAAAAACAAATCATCTCTAAGATTATACTTCCCTGGCAAATTATTATGCTCCAAAAAAAATTTTTTTTGTTTAAATTATCATACCCAGATATGTTCTTTGGTCATCTCAACATCTTATCACATATATAATGTGTTTTTTCTAGATGCCTGAACTTGCTCCAACTGTTAGTCTGCTTTATCACTTTAATCCTAGGGTAATAATAGAAAATTTTCAGTGAAAGTCAATTTACATATATGTGTTCAGTCATACAAACAAAATAATGCAAAAAGCATCGCATTAGTTACCTATAATCTGATTTTTCTCTTTTGAAAATCTGTCTGTGATGAAGTACGTATTTTTGAATGCCTCAATTTTACAACTATCCCTACTTTTCCTCACTTTTATATAAATAGGTAGCATGCATTTTCTAAATCTGGATTAATCAGGCTAACAGCTTATTGGTCAAGCCACTTTAAGTAATTTTCTTGAGAAATGTTTAACTATATAAGTTTGTTCTGTGACACAATTCTCCATGGGTTTCTGCACATTTTGCATGTGAGATGCAGGTTGCCATTTATTCTAAACTACTTTTTCAAAGGTGTTTATATAGCAATACACAATGGGAGATAGAGATAATGTTTCTCTCTAGATCAAAATCAAGCATGCTTTTACCCCATCATAAAAAATTGAGGTTCCCTAAATTCACACTTCCTCTCCTGTACCACAACACAGCATGGGTATCATCTGGCCCTCTTTGCATTACATTACCCCCTGGGCACTGGGGCTCCAGGATCTGCCGATAGATAAACAAACAAACAAACAAAAAGCTGATTCTCTGGCTAGTGTTATCACTGTGTATAATAAACTGTTCATTTCTGACCCAGGAGTTTCACGTCTTTTATCAGCATCTATGAAATTGTGGTAGGATAGCTTGTTAGTTTGAAATGTGGTCAAGATTTCAGTCTCATATCCTTCACAGTTCTTGATAGGTGGCTAGTTGGATTTGCTTGGGAATATAGCTAAACCATATTTTAGTTTTCTGCAGCTGTGTGACTGAGTTCTGGCCAAGGGATTGTAGGCATATGCACCTACCTATAGGACTGACTCATAAATTACTCTAGACACTCTCTTTTCCTTTGTCTCCCAGCCGGAAATAGAGAATTTAGTTGAACTCCAAGGTTTAAAAGACTGTAGCATCACTAGATCGGGGTGCCCGCACCTCTAAATGACTGTGTGAATCATTTAGGGCCCCTGGTGACCTTCATTGGCATGGGATGGCAGGGTAGAGAAAAAAGCCTTCGTTGGACTATAATTTTCATTTTTGGGTATAGTTTGTTACAGTAGTTAGACTTTCTTGATTAATATGCACACTATGGTCAAATTCATATTTAAAGACTTTTTAAGCTGTAAAAATAAATATAGCACCAATTTAGAAACTTATTATACTAGTGTGATTTTAATTTCGACCTATTTTTCCCAGGGAGTTGGCAATATTTCCCTACTCAGTGAGGACTAACTAGTTTCACGTCTTAGTCATGCTGTTTTTAATCACTTGCCTTCTTAGTTTTCCCTCTTCTTTTCCCTCATGTCTTTTTCCCCCACTTCTTTCATCATTTTGTATGTTACTTCAGGGGATTATGCATTCCTCTAAATCACTCTTTTTCCAATTATTATATAATTAAGGCCTTCCCACTCAACCCACAGAGTCCTAAAACTATATTCTCCTTTCCATCCACACATTTTTTTTTTTGCAGTTTTCCCCACTTAGCTTTACTTTTTGGAACTGTACAGTTGTTTATGCAAAATCTGTACTTTTTTGTTATTTGATGAAGTTTCTGTTTCCGACTGAATCATTCCTTATATTCACTATATTCAACTCTCTCCTTGCAAAGCATACTTACTGTGTAGTTTTCATTAAAATGATTTTACTTTTATGAAGCCTTCTCTTTATATCTCTAGTTAGGTGGCATGATCTATTGTCAAATGTGTTTACTATTTATTCCCTAAATATTTATGAAGGCACACATAGTTCTAGACACTAAACTACAAAGTAAATAAAACCAACAAAGAGCTCTGAGGTTCTGGAACTTACATTCCAGCAGAAGAAGATACAATCAACAAATGAATAAATGCATGGAAATTCAGAGGTTCATACTTTCTTCGTAGGAAAATAAAATACAAAAGAGACGAGGGAATACTGTAGGGGTAGGTGGGAAAGACTGAGCAGCATTCATAGGTGAGGTGGCCAGGAGACGTATCACTGAGGAAGTGACAAATAGTGTCTAGGAGAAAATTGCTGTAGGCTCCAAGAACAGCAAATGCAAAACTCTGAAGCATGCTTATCTTGGCTTGTTCATAGAGCAGAAAAGGGGCCAATGCGGTCAAAATAGGGAGAATAATGAACAATAAGGTTCAAGAAGGAGTGGGGGTTAAACTGGTTAGGTCTTTTTTTCTGTCTTATAGACCTCTGTAGTTTAATCTGAGAGAGTTGGGAAGCCACTGAAAGGTTTTGAGCACAGTTGTGACATGATCTGACTTAGGTTTTCACAAAATCAGTTTGGTAGGTTTGACAGCAGACCATAGGGGGCAAAAGTGGGAGCAGGGTGAAAAGTTGGGAGGCTTTCACAATAATCTTAGTGTAGCTTGGAAGAAGGTGTTAGGAATGGATGTGGCAAGAAGTGGTCAGATTTGGGGTACATCTTGACCTTCCAGCTTACTGATTTGTTAATGAATTGACTATAATGTGTGAGAACAAGAAAAGAGGGCAAGGATGACTTTAAATGTAATGTCTTGAGCAATGCAAAGGATGGTGTTGCCAACCTGACAGATTTGGAAAATTGCAAAATGGGGGAGATATAAGAAGTTCAGTTTTGGCAATGTGAAATTTGGAATGCTCACGAGATGTTTAAATAGATATGTCCAGCAACCTTGCAGATATGAGTCTGAAGCCCAGGAGAGAAATCTTGACAGAGAAAATATAAATTTGGGAGTTGTCAGTGCAAAGATATTTCTTAAAGCTTCAGGTTAGATAAGCTTGCCAAAGTAATAGGGGTAGACTGAGAAGAGAAAAGGTCCATCCATCTGGGTCCCGTTGCACTCCCACAATAAGAGGTCAGGGAGATGGGGGTGGAGCAAAAAAGGAGGTGTAGGAATAGAAATTAAAGCAGTAAAGGATGGCATCGTCCTAGAAGTCAAGTGGAATAAGTGTTTAAAAAAGGGAAAACGGACCCACTGTGTCATATGCTGCTGATAAAACAAGTAACACGAAGGCTAAGAAGTGACCTTTGGATTAGCAATGTGGCAGTCACTGATGACATTGACAAGAGCAGTTTTTTAGTAGAGTTTGAAAAGAGTTTATAATGAAAACCAGGGCAATAATGGAACAAGCTTAGAAGGAAACAGGCTTTGAGTTTATAATGAAATAGGCTTTGAAGGATCTTAAACAGAAGAATGATACTCTTTATTTGAGTTTAGCATAGAGAACTCAAGTTCTGCTACAAGGAGTTTTGCTGGGTTGAAAAATAGGGCAATTATAGCTAAAAGGGTGTATGAAATTTTAAGAGACTTTTTTTTAAGTAGGGAGATTTTACAAAGTGTTTCTTATGCTTATAGGAATAATTCACTAAGGAGAGAGAAATAGATAATGAAGTATGGGAGAGAATTGTTGAGCAATGCACTTAAGTAGGTTGGAGGAGGTGGGATAAAACACACAGGCAGGGATGACACAGTTAGAATGTGTAATAATAGTAACACATACCAAATATAGTGGCAGAACCAAGGAGGCAGTGACAAACTGGCTGGAGGGTCAGGGAAGGCTTCTTGGGGAAGGGTGGTTGAACAGAACTTTCTATGATGAGTAAGAAATTCCAAGGCAGGGGCACAATTCTACTACATGGTGTTGTATGGAGAGGTGAACTAGCATGACACACTGAGAATGGAAAGAGGTTGAGGATGAGGAGGTGGGTAGAAGACAGGTTATGCTCAATCCTATGTGCAATGTTAAGGAGTTTGAATTTTACCATTGATATTATGGAGAGGCTTTGAAGAATTTTAAGCAAGAGAATCATACTCTGTATTTGCATTTAGCAACATAACTTTAGTCACAGTGTGGAAGATGGCTTGGAAGGGAACAAGTTCAGGTGAGAGCTGGTGAGGACTGAACTAGGAGTATAGCTGTGTAGATGAAGAGGAGGGATTCATTTCATGATTGCAGAGAAATCAATCTGATGAAATATAACCACAGAGCTAAATAAATGACTAATTAACTATGGTCCATGATGGAGTGTGGCAGGTTCCAGGGGAATTCCTAGATTTCTGGCACGTGTGACAAATAGATGCAGAGATACAGGTAGAAGAGAGGTTTAGGAGGGAATGTCTGCTTTCCTTTTGTGTGTGTTGTAGGAGGACGCTCTGGAACATCAAGTGGGGATGGTTATCGGGCAGTGAGAAATGTGGACCTTGAGCTCAGGAGTGAGATCTGACCTGGAGATACTGTCTCAGACATTACTGACCTATTTCTGATAGTTGAGACTTGGAAATGAATGAGATAACACAAAAGGAATAAGATTTAAAAAAGAAGAGGTCTAAAATCTCCAGGTGCTACTAGGAATATGCCAGTAGAATACAATTAAATTATCTAGAGGTCACTTATTCAGAGAAAAATAGTAAACATCAATGGGAATAGCACTACAAATCAGCATTTATCAGTGATTTAAAAATAACAATAATCTGTATAACCTTAAATTAGGTTCAAATCAGGTCCAAATCTAATTTTTCTATCCTTGAGACAGCACAATGAAAATAAGTCTTCCTAATAATGAATCTAAAGCATTTCAAGATTGCAGTCATCAAAACTGATGAAATTCATCCAGTATGTCCTGCTTACAAAAGTAGGATGCCAAGTAGAAAATTTTAGAGAGATTATTAATAAGGGCAATACATTATTTTTCAATTAATCACAAGTCTGTTAGTCAATTAATCAATCAATTGGTTCTCAGTCTCTAAGGGTTTTATTTAGTCCAGGTGTTAGAGTCTATATTTATCAAGATGCAAATAGCTTTTATATTACATATGGCAAAATTATATTTTTAAGGGGTACTGTGTTAGTAAAGGCACTGTTTGTTTTCCTGAGAAAATAATCAGAAAATATAGTCATTTTCTGCCTGTCGGACAGGCACACTGTGGTGGCAGCACCTCTCAGTACTCTGATAGTCATCCAAAGGTTAAACAGACTTTAAGAACTAGCAATCAGTTTTCACTATTCAACTTTCTACTGTATCACAATTCTTACCAATTTAATGCCATATTCCTAGATTCTTCAAAATGAAAGAAAGTGACACATTTCACAGGCAACAAGAAAGCAGAGGTTCTGAGAAACCTCTCTGCTGCCTTCTTTTTAGTTCCTTCCAAGGTGACAGGGTACTCTTTTGACTCACCCAGTAGTCAGTCTTGGGGCCACTGCAGAGATGCAAGACTAGACCGGATGTTTTGAGAATACAGTTCCAATTTCTTACAAAAAAATTTACCATTTTTTGGAGGGAATGATCATAGTCTTGGCTCCCTCAGTACAAATAGGATTTTGCTAGACATATTCACAGATCGTAGAAAATTGTGTGTTCATATGACACTAATAAAACAGAGACTTCGCATGCGTATTTCTGTAAGTGACGAGGAAACAAACGTTGGGCTTGATCCTTCTCTGTATTTCCTGCCTTGATTGCTTCTTCTTCTTTCTTTACTCTCTAGCTGTAGTACTAGCAAGCTGGGAATGTCTTAGGTTGTCTCTCAGGAGACTGCAAATGTGTGCTTAGAGGCTTTTCTGCAGGATAGTTTCTTCATTTGGGGTGTATGGCAACATCTCTGTTCCACAGTGAGGAACTCACCCCTTTGGCCTCCTACCCCTCACCCTACTTGCCTCCCCTCTATCTGTAATGAGATGCCTCATTTTACAGATGAAGAAATTGAGGTCCAGAAAGTAAGGAATGTGGCTTGAATCACATAGCTTGTTGAGCAGAAGTGTTTGGACTATAATGTATATTTCCTGATTTTCAGTCCAGTGTTCTGTATTCAGTGTCTCTAAGCAAAGTCATAATTTTATGTTCATGGGTTAAAAAAAAATGTTTTCTTTAGGTGGCTTTTAGTATTAGTATTTTTCTCTTTCTTCCAGATCTTCCTTCTACCTTTCTGACAAAGGTGAAGCGTACAGAATTTTGCTGTTCCTTACCATGAGTTTCAGAGGTGTGCTGACTCTGCTCATGAGCAGGTTCGTCTCTGAGTTAGACCTATGGTGGAAGGAAGGAAGGAAGGAGGCAGAGGAGGCATTTAGAAGACACCTTTTTCAGGCTAGATTTAGGAATGACACTCAGTAGATGCCAAAATGGGATTTTTGGTTAAAGAGCTTTGGAAAGCAAACAATCAACAACAACAACAACAACAAAAACCTTTTTTAAAAATACTCCTCTCAACATGAAAAACATGAGAGTGCCCGGATCACAATAAATAAAGAAAACAATGATTTTTTTTTAAGTACTTGGAGGAAGCTGTATACAATCAGGTACAGATCACTTTTCCAAACTAGCAGAAGCTAGGTCAGATGTAGAATTGGTTATTAGTTCAGTAGCTATTTGTATACAAATTTATGCATTTAGGAAGGGCACAGTTCATGCCTATAATTTCAACACTTTGGGAGGTCGAGGCAAGGAGATTGCTTGGGTCCAGGAGTTTGAGACCAGCCTAGACATCAACCTAGTGAGACCTCATCTCTAAAAAAAATAAATTAACTGGTAGTGATGGCACACACCTTTAGTCATAACTACCCAACTATTCGGGAGGCTGAGGTGGAAGGATTGCCTGAGCCCAGGAAGTCAAGGTGGTGGTGAGTTGTGATGATGCCACTGCACTACAGCCTGGGTGACAGAGTGAGACTCTGACTAAAACTCACACACAAAATTATGCATTTAGAAATGCAATCCTGGAAGCATTTCTTTTGGAATTTCTTTCCTAAGAAACTGACAATCATCACATGAAGAACTGGAGACATTAACAGTCAAAATGCTAAGTTCCACTCTTGGTTCTGCTTCAAAGTCTATGAACTTACATAGGCCAGCGGACCCTCATGGCTTATATTCTCAGTGAACAATTGTCACTGATACCTGTGCCGCCCATTTTTGATATCCGGTGAGAAAATTGGAATGCTACATGTAAAGTCAGTAGACTTCAAGAAAGAAAAAATCCCTAGAATCACTACTATAATACAAAAAAAGATATATTCCAAGGCATCCAAAATAAATTAAAATATTCTAAATTAGAGAATTCAAAGGGCACATTTCCCATTTTCCTTGCATTTTTCCCCCAAAACTTTTAGTATACTTTAAAAATTGGGTCTGATATTCTGACAGCAAGTGTGGGTCCAGATTTTGTGAGGGCTGAAACACATGATTCAGGAGGACCTCTTTTAAGAGAAGGATACCCAATTTGTCACAAAAGTAAATATTCATTTAGAATGAGAAGAGAGATCACAGCAAATTAAAACTTTTTAAGGCCACTGAATACCGAAAGCATAACATTCAGAAAAATAACATTATATTTTCAATAATTTATTACCTGACCAACTCTGTAATTGTATCTTTTACTACATTTTTGACTGCATGCTTTTTGATCACCTCTTCATATGACAAAAATATTGTAGTATACATTTTTATAAAGATAAAAGTCTGTAGATAGAGACTTTCCTTCAGCATGATCGATGGCAATTTCTTTTTTTATTATTGAGAATTGGGTCACAGAAAACATGTGACTTCATGCTGTTTGCAGGACTGTTACTGCTTAATGCCCTACAAACACAGGGGCACAATATTTCCCCCACAGTAGTGCAGAGTGTATTTGTAACCACCTGTGCTGCGTTGTTATGTTTATTTCTTGCAGAAGAGAAATTTCACTTTGACTAAACATCAATGAGAATTACAGTCCTACACATCTGATGATTGGAAGAATTACTTTCAGACTAGCTTCTGGCTTTGTACATTTCAAACCTTGTTCTTTCTCTTCTGCCAATGTCCTCCTGATGTTAGAAGTCTCAGGACATGGCCTTGTCAGGGTGTTATATCTGGACCTGCATTTTAGGGTTCATTCACAAAGTTGTTGGTAGCGTGTGTTTCTGGAAACCATTCCGATAGCATAAAGGTAAACAATATCATCAACATGCAAATAAATAAGAACCACATAAATATAGCCCAATGAAATTAAATAAAATGTACCCTTAGCTCAACTTCCCATTAGATAAATCCCCCAATCATATGAAGACTTCTAATACCATTAAAACAAGGGAAAACAGGTGTGGAAGAAAAACTGGAATGAAAAGAAAAACAGTCCTCACCAATTGTGATAAAAAATATCTTACTTATGTACAGAAACATGTGATCGTATTAACACATTGTTGGGACTCCTTCCTCAGAATGCTGTAGTGCTGAAGCTTAATTGTTTTTAGCTTCTCAGTGACTTTGCTTCTCCAGTATAGAATACTACAGAGCTCAGACTTGCCTTTTAGGTACTGTACCTTCATTACAACCTGCCTAGATCAGTTTCTTGAGGCTGCCATAACAAACTTCCACAAACTTGGTGGTTTTAAAAAATAAATAGTTACTCTTTCACGGTTATGGAGGCCAGAAATCTGAAATCAAGATGTTGCCAGGGTCTCACTCTCTCTGAAGGCTATAAGGGGGAAATCTTACCTTGTTTCTTCCAACGTTTGGTGGCTCTGGGCACTCTTTGGTTTGTGGCTTTATAATTCCAACCTCTGCCTCCTTTTTTATGCGGTCTTTTTTCTGTATTTGTCTTCTCTTCTGTCTCTTATAAAGACATTTGTCATTGGATTCAGGGCCTACCAGATAATGCAGGGTAATATCATTTTAAGGTCCTCAATTATGTCTGCAAAAGCCCCCTTTTTCAAATAAGATTATGTTCATAGTTTCTGGGGGTTAGGACATGGACATATCTATTGAGGAGCAACCATTCAACATGCTTCCCAGGCATTAACATATACCATTTGGGAACAATCAGAATATGGTTGTTAACTAACTGAGACAGAAACTCCATTGTTTATACATCATTGTATTATCATTTTGTTTACTAAAATTTCATATTTTTTTATTTTCCAGATTCCCCCATTACCAAATATTTTTGTATCCAACTCTCCTAAGTCACTCAAAGTAGAATCAAACTTATGTATTAATGAGAGGATGCAAGTACTACCTAGAAAACCTAGTATGCATTAGGAATGAGTAACCCAATTATAAAGGCAATAGACATGTGGCCAACTGGTGACTTTGTAATGTTGTATGTTTTCATTTGACAGAATGTGATCTCTCTGTGGAAGCATTTATTAGTAGATGTAAGTGCAGATGTGTTCTCTAATGGATGTTATGGGATAGTACTATCTGTCTGGTTCCACAGAATCTGTGACTTAGGGCTACACTAAAACAAGTTTATGAGACCTGCAGGCGAGCTCAGTGGCAAGATTACAGTCAAATCTAGGGATATATTACTAGGATGTGGACACCCGTGAAAAATAACAATTGCAGAATAGTGTTAGGATGTGCGCTGAAACATTCCCTTCTGACACCCACTGAGCAATTCATCTGCAGCATGTTTTTACTAGATCAATCTCCACAGCCAGGTAGAAAGGTAGAGTGAGGATTACGTGTGGGCAGAAGTAATAAAGAAGCAATGAGCTCCTCAAAGCTTGGCTTTCATTAACATTGTTCTAATAGGCAACCCTGGATATCTCATTTTGATAAAGCAATTGTTCACAAAAGTCACCCTGGGGTTTATTTTTTTTTGTAATTTTTCAAAAGATGTTTTGTTAATTTTTGGAAGACTATTTTCTCTACAATAGCCAAGCTTTAAAATGTAAGCATGCTGTACAATCATTTTGGAGGTTATGGGTACAATGAATATAATTTGGATGAATGGTAGAGGAATCTTAGAATGGGTGGAATTGTAAAGTCAATTCTTTACCCCACCCCCCCATTTTGCATCTGTGCTCTATTATTTTAAAACATCATCAAGAATGCATCAATTTTCTTTTGCAATAAAATTGTATCCTTACTTCTATTCTTAAGGTTGTGTAGAGCTTGAGAGCAAAAACAGTTCTTAGGAGTTTCATTTTATTTATTTACTTATTCATTCATTCATTTCTTCTACAAATATTTATAGAGCTTCTGATATATGCAAGGTACTATGTGGAATCTCATTTGGTAAAACAAGTTTAAACAGATTTACTTGTCCTGAGTCATGAACCTTTCTGATATGAAGAAAAAGAAAATAACAGGATTCATTTATCTTCATTTATTAGATATATTAAGTGCCTAATATACAGTCGGCACCATGCTGAGGCTAAAACCCCACATAAGACAAAATACCCGCTCTCTCCGTTTGAACAGAGAGCAAGACAATAGACTTTTAAGACATAGTTTGGTAAATCCTGCTACAGGGCAATATAAGAATGCAGAAAAGGGCATCAAAATCAGCCTGTGAGTCAAGGATGTTTTCTTGGAGAAAGTAGCACTTAGGTGAATTTATCAGAGTAAGTTTGAGTTAGACCTATGAAGGAGTGGAGACAAGACCTAAGCTATGGAAGCCACCCAAGTCAAGACATAGAGGTTTGACAACTTATTACCATGTTGAAATCACTTAGTGTCAGGATTTATAATTACTTTCTATAGCACTTTTCTATATGAATTTCACAAACTTGGCTTGGTAAAGCCCAGGCATGAGATTGGCTGTCAATAGAAATAATTAAGAGTTGACGATAGAGTAATAAATAGACACAAACTGCTGTATGATGCAATGGGAGTATGGATGAGAATTAGCTCTGAAAGCTATAGACATTTTATAAAGCTCACAATTTCTCCTTATAGCCTGTAGCCAGTCAGTGATGTTGGAGTCGCTGCACAATGAACTTTCAAAAAGATGCACACATCGATGTACATAGCTCAATAAAATTGTCTGCTAAATGGGCAATGTTGGCTGGAAAACAAACAGAATGAATTTTCTTAATGGTATGTTTTGGAGAAGCAAGTTTTTCTTAGCATCATTTCTGGTAATACATCTGATAGAGGAGAAAAGAAGATCAAATTGTGTTATAAGTCTGAGATCGGAATGTATAAACATAATTTTAGCATTGCATATGAGATGCACCAATATGAGAAAATATAATTGTAGAAAGATGATAACATTTTGCTGTGATACATAGCACAGATTAAAGCAAAAAATGAAAAAATGACCAAACAGAACTCAGACGACTGTAATTATTAGTGTACATTTACATCTGAGTACTCAATTGGCCAGTGTCAGAGAAGATTGTCTAATGACTGACTGCGAGAGAGTATTTCGAAGCACAAGTTCTGCAGTTGTCATTTATGACCACTTACTTCATAGGGCTATTGGGAGGCGCAATAAATATAAGAGGAATTTCACCTGCTATATAGCCCAGCAAAATTAGGTGCTTTAATAGGTTAAGTGAGTCAGTGCTAAATCAATACGAAGACAGATGATTTGAGTTCATGGGCTGGTCAGCCAAGTTTATTTCCTGGGCACAGATCTCCCTACAAAGAAAGCAATTAATATGATCACCAAATCAGAAGGGGATCCAGATTTCATCTGATAGGTACCATTACCTGCACTAAAGATCAAATACAATCCTCATGACATTTTGCTCAACACCAAGTGTTGATGAGCTTCTCATCACCAAATTGTAGGAATCATGCAGTGCTGTATTAAGACCACTGTAAAATTCCCAGATTCATAGAGGGATGCCGACTTTAATTCTTCAACCCAAAACAGTATTATTTTGGGCTATTAAGATGCATTCAGTTTGGTACGTAACAAGCTTTAAAGGATTTTGCCCTGTCTTAATTCAACTGTACCTAACAGTCATCCTCAGACCAGTCAAATTGGACCTGACCTGTGAGCCCCAGTACACACAAAAATGAATGTCTTGTACTTGGAAAACAATGATCAAATAGCACAGGGTCAGAGCCTACCTTTGTCTTGAAATAAAGTGACACAGAGCTGGTAACCTTTCAGCTCTCTTAAGGAACAAAGAGGAGAGAGAAGTCTAAGAAACAAGCCCTTAGCATGTGCAAGGATTCTGAGTGTGGATGGATTATAGGGTATGCATGGGAGAGAGGTGGAGGAGAGAGATTGAATATATGAAGGGACAAGCTGCTGAACAGTTACATGCCATGCTTAAGTTTAGATTTTATCTTGCAAGGGATGGACTATTTTGAAGGACTTTTCGCAGGAGAATGAGTATGAAAATTATTTTGATTCATCAATGTTTACTGCCTCTGGAGAGAACCCAGATCAAATATCAACAAAATAAATAACTTGTGCAAAACATGGCTAACCATATACATCAGAGATTGTGTGAGGATTGGAATTCAAACTGAATGTATCTGTCTTGAGTTAGCTACTGATAAAAACACTCACATATCTTATTTACTCCTCTCAGTTACGCTAAGGGGATAAATATATTTAGACTCTTCTTTACTGATGAGGAAGTCAAGAAACAAAGTGGTTCATTTTCTTGTGTGACACGACAGTGCCAGTCAAAATAACACTGCTGAACAAATAATATTGCTGAATTAACATTTTGACCTGGTAGACCTAGTTCATGGGTTTAATTTACTAATGACAGCTTTGTCCTCATCCTCTGCAAAAGTTCACCAAGCCCTCCAACCAGATACCGCAGGGCGTGGAGTGCTCAGCTGTGACCTTATAAACTACTCTTTGTCATCAATGGAGGGAAATACAGTTGCATGAACATTATATTTTGCTGTACACAGTGTTGATGAAGAAAATAAGTATTATTTTAGAACTTGAACAGACTTTGATAACACTCCTATAATAAACTCTTTCCATGCAGCAGTGTAGGAGATTATTCCCTAATGAATTTATATATAAATGTTTATAAAGAAGAGCAAATAGTAAAGAGGAGTTTGAGACAATTTTAAAGAATAAAGCTGTGTTGTTGGAAAACTTCAAGCACATGTTACGTAAATGAAAAATGCTTGGAAATGATACATGTAGAATTCAGAATCTTTGCCTTAGCGAATTTTTCCCTGGACAGCTAAGTGACCCGCTCTCCAGGCTTTTTCAGGTATCTACTCAAATGGGGGACTTCTCTTATTTAGAATGGTAGCTCTCCTATCCCCTGGAGCTTCTTACTTACCCACCATTTTTTTCATAGCATGCATCGATGTCTAGCTTACTGTGTAATTACTATTGTCTGCAGTTTATTGTTGTCCATCTCATCTGCCAGCACAGAAGTTTAATATGGAGGCAGAGAGATGTGTTCCTTTTGATTTCTGATAGCTTCTCAGCCCCCAGAAAAGTTCCTGACACATAATATGTGCAAAATCAATATTTGTTGATTATGTGAATGAATGAAAATAGGGACTAGGGAGATTAGATAGCAGGACCTACCATCAAGCAAAAGTGCGAACTGGTCGTGAGGACAAATACCAGGTCCAGGAAACAGAATAGAGAGCCGAGAAACAGATCCATGCTTAAACAAAAACTATATAAAGACAGAGTGCTATTGATCATCACTGGAGAAAAAAAGGACTATTCGGTATAGGATGCGGTGAAAATTGTTTGTATATATGGAGTGAGTAAATATTTGTGTCACTTTATTTCCAAAATGAGTTCTAGATAGGTTAGATAGCAATGTGTAAAATGAAAACTTAAACATTTTAGCAAAAGTTATATTTATGACCCAAGATTAGGAAAGAATTTTTAAGTAAGATACAAATAGCAAAATATTGTAGGAGAAATAAATGATAAATTTGACAACATTAAATTAAAAATTGCTATTCATCAAAAGTCTCCATAAATAAAAGTGAGACAACAAGTCACAAACTCTGTAAAGATATTTGCAGCACATAAAAATAGCACAGAATTAGAATCTGGAATATATATATATATATATCTATATATATATATTTGAAACTACGCATTAGAAGAAAATGACAACTTGATAGAAAAATGTGCCAACAGCAACAACCCTTTCCAGAAGGGAAAATTCATGAAATAGCATGCATCCTCATTATCAGTCATGAGAGGGAAATTAAAACTATAACAAGATGCTATTTTATGACCACCAGATTGACAAAATAAAAAAAAGTCTGGCAATATTACATGCTTACCATGATGTAAAAAGCCTGGCTAACACTCCGAACTACACTGTTGATGTAAATTAACTCAAAATTGTGGGGGGCATTTTGGGATTATTCATAAAATATTATGCAATATTAATTTAGATTAATGTTAAGTGAAATATTAAATAGAATGAAAAATACACTTCTAGTTCTTCTCTTCAATCTAGCCTGGGAGAACTAAACTCCCCTACTGCAGGGATGTTAGATGTAGTTGTGTGTCTTGCACTGGCTGAGAAAATGTGGGCGGAAGTGACGCATTTTAGATTTAAGTCTAGCACTTAAGAGCTATTACACAGAATTCCACGCACTGTCTTGCTCTGCTCCAGGAACCACATGAACTCATGGTGACATGGAGTTGCAGCAAAATAACAGTATTCTGAATGTTGGGCCTATAGCTAAAGGAGAGCTACGCTGGTATATCACTTGGACAGCAAATTTTGTGTGAACGATATCTCAACTGTTTTAAACTACTGTGATTTTAGAATTATTAGTTGCTGTAGCATAACTAGTTTATCTTGACCGATCACCTCTGCAATTCAGAAATTCTATGTCTATAGATGTGCCCTATAAAAACTCTTCTACACATTCAAAAGAAGGCATGCATAATAAAGTTTTGAATAGCAAATTTTTTAAATGGTAACAATTTAGACGCCATCTAAAAGTGCATCAAAAGAAGAGGGTCATATTGTGTATGGACATACAATGACAAGAAGCAATGACAACGAATATATTAGAGTCACATGTATCAATAAGAAAGAATTCTGAAAGCATCATGTTAACCAAAATAAGCAAGTAGAGGACACATATGATCGTATTCATACCCTATGTATTTATGTATACATTAAGATAAAGCAAACACATACAGAATAATACTAGCTATTTGCATTTAAATGATAAGGAAATATCTATAGCTGTTAAACACCAAATTCAAGAGAATGACCCTATCTGTAAAGAAGGAAAAGAAATATTTCTGAGGAGAGGTTCATCAAAGTCTTCAGTTATAGTGAAGATATTTGATTTCTAAAGCTCGGTATATGAGTATATGGGGAGTCATATCATTCTCCTTAACTTCTGGATAGTGAGTGCTCTTAATAATAAAAACACTAACCATTTCTATGAACATAAAATATACAAGCAATTATGAACTATTTTGTGGAGTCAGCTCTTTACTATGGACTGACTTAAAAAGAAAGAATTAAGTTTTAGGAATAAATGTACTGTAAATAAGAAAGGCCCGAGTATATTTTAAGGTATTCATTGGAAATTTCATATGAGAAGTATTCCCCATTCTATCAATTGGCAGTATATAGAAATTAAAATGTAAATCAAAAAAGTCTGTGAGACTTCTAGGAAAATAAGACATATCAGGCCATTGTTTTGTTAAGCACTGGCCGGGCCGTGTGTTCTTTGAGCTACGGCCACCATGTTTTCTTAGCTTTGGTTCCCCCTCCCCTACCTTGGGGAGGTGAATCTCTTATCTGTCTCTCTCTAATTTACTTTCTAGATGAACTATATTTCCTTAAAAAAAAAGGCACATCGTTTTGCATTTACATATGTGAACACAGCACATGTGCATTTATTAACCAGGGTAGGCTGACTGATTACAAAACAAAACAAAACAAAAACAGCAAGGCATAATGGCTCACACCTGTAATCCCAGTGTTTTGGGGGGCAAAAGCAAGTGGACCACTTGAGGCCAGCCAGGCTGAGGTGAACTCTGACCACACCACTGTACTACAGTCTGGGAGAAGGCGAGACCCTATCTTGAACAACAAACAAATCAAAAATTCTCCCAAAATTTCAGTGGTTCAGCTCAATGGAATTGTATTTCTTACTAACATAGCAGTTTGACATGTTGTATGGCAAATAAACTAAGATGTAACTTTGAGACCAAGGCCTCTTCTTCCATCTAGTGGGTAGGACTCATCTAGGTCCTCCTCAGAGTCCTTTCCTTTCAGCCAGGGAATAGAGGAACCATGAAGGTTCCCACAAGGGGTGTTTGGAGATTAACCCTAAAGGTGGTATATAGTACTTTCACCAAATTTTGCTCACTTGGTGTTGAAGTATAGTCGCACCTGACCTTAAAGTGAGTTTGACCAATGGTTAACCAGTCTTTAACACATATTTAGTATAAATGGTAAAATTGGAAATTGGATGATAAGCAAAGGATTCTGTTCATCAGTGATGGGTTGTCCAATAAGCAGTATTCATATTCACTAGACTACTAGTTAATCAGAGGCAACAAAGATGCTCTTTCAAAGGATTTGGTGTTGGTTATTTCAAATAAGCCATCAAATACAAGGGAAAAATTACTCTTTGGACTCTCTCTTACTATTTTATGTACTAGGATGGTTTTAATCTCAATAGCTTGGGGATATATGAGGAGGGAGTGCCACCCAACTGTAGGAAGGAGGTTGCCAATGAGCTATACAGCATGCTCTGCAAAGACAGAGGTAGCCGAGTGGGCAGAATGGCAGCAGGAAACATTGAACTTGGAGTAAAGAAACTCAGATTAGGTCTTAGTGCTGATTTCAGGTCATGGAATTGTGAGCAAGTAATTTCATCTGTGTGTATAAACTTTATTCCACAATGCAATGAGAGAACAGGACAAAATATTTTCTAAGGTCCTTTGTAGTGATAAAGATAGTCTGTCAGTCTAAGTTAGACACTCTTAATGATAATCCTTCCCACTTTAGAAACAGCAATTCAATGAAATGTGGCTTTTTCTGAGTGAAGCCAATGAACAGCTAGCAGTCCAATAGGCAGATAACATTTAAAAGACTTTGTGAATGATTGACTCAGTTGTTTTATTTTAAGACAAGCAATGAAGAAAATAGAAATTTTTTATTTGTCTCTGCATATATCTCACATCTCAAAACTTCTGGAACTTTTTTTCCCCATTTTATACTCAAACTTTTTTTGTAATTTATTTTTCTCTATCAACAATGTGTAGATATTTATTTTATTTATTTTCTGATTCCTTCTGAAAGAATGTAACCTCAAAGATGGCAGGAATTTTCATCTGTTTTACTAATGTTGCATTTCCAATGTCTACAACAGTACTTGGCACATAGAAGAATATTCAGTACATATTAATTGAATAATAAATATATTACTTATTTGTGGAGACTTTGGGATCATCAGGAGAGTTTCAAGGATGCGGCAATGAACATTTTTATAGTTTGGATGTGAAAAATCTATTTGAGAACAGTAATCTGATTTTTCCATTTTTTTAACTCACAGGAAGTGAATTAGACCTGAAGAAGGATACATCCTTTGGGGCAATTTTTCCTAAGTTTGAAACTTTCACAAACCTCATCTAGTATTTCCTAAAGTTGTCATAAAAGATGTATAACTTCTCATGAAATTATTTCAATAGGGACTATTCTAATAATATTTAAATGTGTGGTTAACAAAGTTTTGTTTTTACATTTCTGGGAGAATTTTCATGAGCATTCTAATACAATTCAAAATCAGCAAACACAAACAATTCTTAATCTGCTCAGTATAATAAAAGGTAACAGAACCACACAAATCTCCATGCCCCCTACTTCAAATCAGCATCTAATTATCAATGTTTACCTATTATTCCAAGTTCTCATTCATCTAACTCTGGACCACAATTTAATCATGATGGATTGTGATGGCAACATCATTTGCGGTGCAGGCTATGATCTGTTATGATTCCTTTGCAAAATTATTATGATGAATCACGCTTGTCAATGATTTTTGAATGAGACAAATCCAAAACTAATTTGCTATCTGCAATCCAGATGTAATTGGCTATGTATCATAAATCTTCCATGAAAATATTCTTCAGCTCCATTTCTGTCAACAAACAAAAGTGTTCTTCATAGTTCACTCCCCAAGAAAAACAATAGAGTGTAATTAGAGGGAAGGGAGAAAGTGTATAGTTGACTTGAATGTAAAAACCAGAAAATGCCTGGACCAAATTGGCTGCGTAAATGAATCTCTGTCATCAAAATCATTGTAAATTGACTCTCTCCATTTTTGGTCCAAGGATTCAATACTTTAAGAAAGCCATAAAATGTTTTACCTTCACACTAAATTGTGGAAATTGAACAATGCTTATAGAATGTTCTAAACTTTGAAAATGACATATGTCTTATTTATTTCAAAATAGATGAAAGTTCAAATACAAAATAGTGAGAGGGGAGGTGGAATTCATTATTGCTATACAGTAAATATGAGATATAAAATTTTTTTGTTTTATTCACTGGAGGGAGCCATGGTCATTAATTGAGTGGTACAAATAAAACATATACTATGATTTCAAACCACATATTGGCCAGAAAGTTTTGAGCAAGGGCATGCCAACTACAGCACTGACTCTGGGAGTGTGATGGTTTGTGTGTGTAGAATCTGTAAAATGGGTATTCTTATTTTAAAAAGGAAGTAGCTGAGAGATTCTGTGTGAGTAGGTACCTATCTTTTTTTATTTTGAAAAATGATTTAAAATGCTTCTTTAATCAGTGGTGGGTAAGTAATTTTCTTCCCATGTATGAAGCCCAGCCTTCTTCATTATGAAAATTTTCAGTATGGATATAATACATCCTGCCTGAGTATATGAAAGAAAGCATTTTGACCAATCAAGGCTTTGAAAATGTAAACATACATTTTCACAGAAGAAAACCAAATATTCTCTGAGATGAAATGTGTCTAATCACAAATCTCACTTCTTTTCCCCGTAGGAAATTCCCTCATGCTATTCTTCATCTAATTCATGCTTCCAAACTAACCTCACATAATAACACCATTAATAATACTTAGTACTTATCTAGTGCACTCCATCTCCAAAGTACTAAATAAATATTAAATAATTAATGTGCATCGGAAGAAGTCAGCAAAACTTCAGAACTTTCAAAATCTTATGAGAGGAACAACATATTTTATTATTATTTTTCTGGTAATGTGGCTTGTTTAATCTGTTTTTCAAAAAGTATTTTTTACCTTGTCATATGAGAAGAATAATGTTCATGGTAGGGGAGTATATGAGCCTATAACTGGTTTTTACAGATGATTCAATGCGCAGGTTGAAGCCGAGGCTTCTGATAACTGCTAGAGTCATTTATGACCTCATATACTACTCCACTTTGGAACATTAGGCCTTAAATAACATCAACCATGTGTTTTTGCTGAGAAAAGAAGAGAGAAAAAGAAAAATGCTCTTATAGATGAAGAAGAAAAATACCTACAGAGAACCTTATGGAAAATCATAAGTATACATGAATAAAATTAAATTTAGTGAAGGACTTATAATAGATTTGGGTGCCAGGGTAGCACTTGACATCTGTCTGGGCAGCCTTTGGATAGAAACCTTATGAAGAAGCAGTTATTTTATCCATGGGCATAAAAAAGTGCCCTGGGTTTATATGAGGCACTGGCATCAGTTACTGCTATACAGAGGACTCTAACATTCACACAAAGTGACATGGCACTTACAGTGTTAAGCTGCTTGTATTGAACATGGTTTCTCTAAGTGGGCAATTTGCTGAAATCACGTCTAAAAATTTCATTGGATGGACAATGTCATGCAAAGATCTACATAGTGGGAGGCATCCAGTGTGATAATTTGGCTAGAGAGTTACCAGGCAACAAAAGAAAATCACATCTATTGCTTTAAAATATGTCTAGCAGAATGCAAAGATTATCGCCTCTCGGGTTGCCACTTAGAACATGTTATCAGTTTCTTAACTCTTGCTATGTATTTCCTTGACCTTGAAGCATTTATTCTACTGAATGACATTTCTCTGACAACAATGAGACCTAAGAGAAAGGTGATCTACATAAAAATGTGAAAAAAGACCAATAACAACATAACATAAAAAGCTATGAAATAGAAGCATGTTTATAATAACAGTAAAAATTCTCTATACACATTGACTTATTTACTTATCATATCAAAAATTTCAAGAAAATTTTATTATTATTCTTATTTAACAAGGGAAGAAACTGAGATTTAAAGACTTCAGTAAGCTCCTAAGTGAAAGAGCTAAGATCTAATCCCAGTAGGTCTGATTCCAGATGATGGACTTTTATCACCAGGACATTTCTCAGCAATAAATGTCCTGATGTCTATATGTATGCCTCATTGGCAAGCACTTTATATGCATCAATTAGGACAAAAAATCATATATACTCATTCTGAAAAGGAGTCCCAGACAGCAAAAAGCAAAACTGGAAATCACATTCATATTATACATCTGATTCAAAACCTGGGCTTGTTCTAAATACACTTAAGCAGTTTTATAATTTTAGCTTTGGAAGTGATATCTATAGTTCCTAGTACAGACTTCATAGTTTTATTATATGTACTAAAGAAAAGAAAAGCGACTTGCCAAACATTCTACAGAAAGGCAATGTCAGAACCTAAGGGAGAATTCTTTAAAATTTTTGTAGTGAGAATATCTTTTTCCCATAACTGGCAGCATTATTGCTCAATATTCAAAACAAAAGAGTTCCTGAAGGTAAAGCAATAACTGTTCTACATGTTCTAGCACCTATTATCTTTGCCTTGAGACATAGACAAAAATAATTCCACTGCATTTACTGTGAGAAAATTAATGATTAAAACCAATATCTGTTAATTTCTCATGTATGCCTAACTGTTCTAACAGTTAATCAAAGATGATTAATCAACTGATCTGTATGATTACATTTAGAGATACTAATGGGTCACTTTTTAAGTGTCCGTCATGTACTAGGCACTGTATTAACTCATTTAATCTTTATAGAAATCATATGACATGAGTACAGTTATTCACATTTTACAGAGGGGGAAAATTGAGCACAGAAAGTTTAAGAAACCTACTCAAAGTTACCCAGTGGATTAATGTTGGAACCATTAACAATTGCTGTCTGATTCCAGATCCCACTCTTGTGATAACTTGTTAGACACTGTCCCCCTGAATACATTTCTAGTGAAGTTTAAACAGAATTCAGTGATTTGATACAATTGGCTTTCTCTTTACCTCAAAGGGAATATGCAAATATTCTAAAAAGATAGACATAAGAATATGCTTTAGATGGTCTGAAAATGATATCACTTAGGTTGCAACTTGTGCCTGATTTAATAAATGTTGTTTGATATAAATAAATGTTTTTCAAACTCAGAATAACATGGCTGCCTAGAGTAACACTGAATTATTCCAATATCTCTTGGTATGGGACTCTAAACAAACAGAAAGTGCTTTCTTTCTCTTCATTCAGATTTCTTGATATTGTGAAACCATTTCTTCAGCTTCTGTGATATATCTAAATGATAAGGAATGATGTGCACTATTATTAGTTATAAAAATATACGTAGGCATTTTCCTAGACTTGTAGTCAGAGGTATAGCTACAATTGATGTTCATTTGTAACTAGTAAAGTAATCATTGTTTTTATTTATATAGGCCCTTTCACTGCAAAATGTCTCATGGGTCACCTGTGTTTAAATAGGACTTTTCCTGCAGTAAAATGCTAAGGACATAAAGTTGATTTCATAGACAGATGTGCAAAAGTCATTGATATTCTTGTTAACATTAACTGCATTCTACAAATAATCTGTTGGGTGGCTCTGCTTAACTGCAACTGCTCACCAATTCTCCATTGCTCAGTAGAATGCTGTTGTGATATGTGTATATCTTAGTAGCTCTCTCCCAAATAACAAGTTTCCACTTTTTTCAGACATGTACTTGATCAATATAATGCACAGGCAGAATTTAATCAAATAAAAAGTTAATTAACTCTTGATGTGTATTACCAATGTAGCCGTGGAATATGGTATAACTGAGGGTAGTATTCATTTAGTCTTTATATGAATGTTATTTGGGGTCTGATATGTGAATATCAGTTTTTTCCCACAACATTTTCATAACAAATAACGGAGTTTCATTGACTTGCAACAACGAACCTTTATGAAATTCATGCTTCTGAAGTGGTTGACAGGTGGCTCTGATAAATTTGGCAGGCCTTCCGTCTCTGGAGGGTTAATGAGCTATCTGGAAGGACTGGGTCCGCTTGCCTCTGCTCCACACATCTCTCATCTTCTAGCAGGATAGCCTGGGCACATCTTTCTCATGGTGGTAGCAGAGACAATAGCAAGCATAAGTGCAGTTTTATTAAATTAGTCCAAGCTTTCTTTTGCATCAGCTCCTCTAACAACTTGCTGGCCAAGGCATGCCACATGGTTAAGTCCAAGGGAGGGTAATCATATCAATTTCCCTATATATTCTATGGAAAAGCATTACAATGTGACATGGAAGAGATCATGAAGACAAGAAAAGGTAAATTATTGGGTTGATTAGTGAATACTAGCATACTCTTCACTCCACAAGTATTGAATCTCAAATATGCAAAATTCACTCACCTCTATTTCACAAATCCTCCCCCACCAAACATTCAGTTATATTATCAATCTCACAAGGTCTAATTTTATGATCTTAAACAGGTTTGGATGTGAGTTATCTTGATCTAGAGAACTATAAATAAAGACACAAATTATCTGCCTTTATTTTTTGTCTTTATTTTTATTTTTTTCAAGGGGTCATGATAATTTATTGTTCATGGCGTGGGAAAGGACTGCTCTTAATGGGTACTTAAGTAACTTAGAACACAGATAAGTACTTTTTCCTTTTTAAAAAATATATTTTTTATTTGAAAGATTTGGGGTACAATTCACAGTTAGGTATACAAATGGTCATTGTACAGGTAAAGTTTGGGCCTCACTTGTGGGAAATTGCCAGAGGAGGAAGGGGAGCACAATTCATTAATAAGGAAGGGTACCTGATCCCAAACCAGGTGAAATTATCTGCCTTTAAATTAAATTATCTGCCACTCAAATTAAATGGCCTCAGCAATATTTCTGGCGGAATCCAGCTACCATGTTGTGAGGAAGCCAAGACCAGAAAGTCTGAAAAATATCATACCCAATAGATACAGCTAAGGTCCCCACCAGGATCTATCACCAGACATCTTTGTGAAACAAAACGTCAGATAATTATAGTCCCTAGCCTTCAAGTTCTATAGCTGGGTTGCCAAAGATCATGGAGTAGAGAAAAGCTACCTTCACTGTTTTCCATTCCAAATTCATGGCCCACAAAGTCCATGAATGTAGTAAATATTTATTTTGTGCCACCCATTTAGGGAGAGAATAACTACCATAAGAACTTTCATTTGAATAATAGAAAGATAAGAGACACCATGGCTGTCACTTGTCTATATCAATTTTGAAATCCCTCCAGGAAAAAAATCTTGCCAGTGGAATGTACTGGAATGGAGTATGCTCCTTGAATAAGCCTTGGTCTTATAAGCTAAGAACAGTCAACTCCCTTCAGATCAAGTGTTGGCTTTGCAAGTGCAACTCTCTTTATTTGCCTTGTTTTTGTTTTCAAAGCTATTGAAATTTTATCTTGTAAGTGTGACTCTTAAAACCCCTGTGGCTTTTTTTTTTTTGGGTATCAGATTTGAGTTCATTGTGTGTGTCAAAAGCTACATACCAGTTGTTTTCAAGACATGCTTATCTTTTTAGACTTACTGGTATTTTTGACATGCCAGGTTATTGTGAAACAGCATCATTAAGATTTCTAGGAGTCCATTTGTCCTGCTTCACCAATTTAATTCTTGCAGAGGTCTTAACAAAGGATTTCAAAGAGACCTGAGGCAATGTATTAGTTTGAGGATCTCTTACTTGTTTGAGAAGCTGGAGATGAGAATAATTTTTATTTTCCAAACCAGCAATTTCTGAAATACTTGAGCTCTCTACATGCTTCTAAATGCTGCTTGGAAACAGGCCAGTTCTTTATCCTGCATTTTTCTTTAAGAAACTTACCACGAATGGCTAAATGCGACTAACAGATGTTCTCACTACTTTCCTTGAAGATCTCTTAATCTGGGCTCCAAAGTTCACTAGGTACATTTTCCAACTTTTGTTTTACATGTTACAGTTTTACTAAATGTGACACAATTTTATAACACAAGTCACCATGCTTCCACTTTCGTATGGCAGTTTTCTTTCCATTTTTCCAGCCTTCTTTAGTGGTATTCTTAGTATATGTCTCCTGCTTCCAAAATCAGTAGACTTCATTTCTGTTATACTGGCACTCAGTACACATTTTTTCCCCCCATTATCTACCTGCAGCCTTAATAATGATGTGAAGCAATCAACCACAGAACTTACGTGGCAAATAACTATAGGAACTTACTGCTCATGTAAATGGAGTGTCTTAGCAGCAGCTCTGTTGATCATGCTTGTGGATTACCTGGTCATCAGGTGACCTAACATGGTTTCATCTGGGAAAACTGGGAAACCTCAACTCCTTTTCACATCTTTCTTCTTTTGTCAGGCTAGCCCAGGTATGACTTTCATGGCAGTACTGGTGAGCAAATGTGAGAATGAGCCCAATGGTATAAGCCCATTTTAATCTTTTCTTTGCACCACATTTGTTAACATTTCATTGGCCAAAACAATGCATGGCTGAACACAGGGATAGAAATTGTGTCCACTGCTACCCCCATGGGAGGCGATTACAAAGGTTATGTGACTTAGCTTGTGGACAAAGAGAGGGCAAAGAATTGGGGTTATCTCTGCAATCTGCTAATTCTAAATATTCTGACTCCAAGCCTTGAATCCTGGCAAACAAGACAAAATAAACATTGCTGGTTACTTTGCTTTAGTTTTTATTTAAAATATCTAAGTATCTCACTTTATATTTTGAAGAGCCTACAACTTCTCTTGTAAATTAAAAAAAATTTTAATTAAAGCAAAACATTTATTTGTGAATAAAGCACTTCTTTTATGTCTTAGTTAACTGATGAGGAAACCTCAGGAGAGGATTTAAGACACTTGCATCATTTTCTTCCCTTCTACATTTTCTTTTCTTCAGTGATGGTTAATGGTGTTCAGATTGATGCAAGTTATCAATGGAAACATTTGTTTCTGAAGTTAAGCCATATTAAACGACAGAAAAGTTTTAGTTGGGGAAAACTTTTTCCACCTCTGTCTTTTACAAATATATTTTCTTAAGCATTAAACGTTTAAATGAGATTTTCTCAATCAGGGCAGAACCAGACTGTATTTTTCCAACACTATTTAAAGAGTTAAATATATTTTTGCTTTTATAAGTATGATTGAATATACTTTGATCAATCATGATTTTACTAATGAATAAATTGAATTGTCATGGATGACTATTAGGAATGATATAGATGGCCAGGATATTCACTAGTTGCTGTCAATTCTGCCATATAAGAAACCACACCTTTGACTTAAAAGTACACTTTATTTTTTTTTAAACACACAAACATAATAGTTGAATTTTATGGGAAACTTTTAGCCTTCTGTGGCCCTTTATTTCTCAAAGTAATCACTGAAGAAAAATTAATTAATATTCAAGGGCAGAAATATAATATTTTTGTGACTTTCAACCCCAAGAGCAAAACCCATTAGTGGCTATAGATTTTTCTCTACAGCAATGAGCTAGTGTATAATCAATTTGTGTTTGTCTAACACTATATATCATGATGGTAAGTCTTGCTGGGTCTGTGCTTCTGTTTCCTATTACAGCTTGTACCAGGCTATACTTTAAGTCTAAAAGATGAGGCACAAACTGGGATCTCAAGGTTATAAACACTCCTTTGTGTCTGACCTCAGTCACCTTCTTAGCAATCCTTCATCAATAAACTTTTATTTTAGTCAATAGCTTCCCTCCAGGTAAAACAACTTAATCATTATAACTTCTAGTACTTTAAATGAATTAATATTAATAATAAGCAATATATTTGCTTAGTATTTTCAGTTCTTTTTACCTGTTATTTTCTTTTCTTCTCTTTCTCTCTTGATCTTTCTCTGTTGCTCTTTTCCTTATTTTTCTCCCTGTTATATTGTTAAGAATTCGTTTTTCTTGACTTATGAAGACTTTTAGGTGTTAAAAAAGCCCAGAGGACTTAAGCCAAATAAACTAAGCTTTTAGAATATTTAAAAAATCTTAAAATATAATGCAGAAACTTATACTTTAAACCCTGTGTTTTCTACTACATTCATTGATCAAAATGTTTTTCTAAGGTTTTCAAAAATTTTATCTTGTGTAGTTTTTTTTTTGTGTGTGACTACTAATCCATGAGGGGGTTTTTTTTGGTGGGGGGGGTATTATGCAAGAAAACAATACAATGTGTTGAAAATTTTTTGCTACTTTGGAGCCAGAAGTTCTGATCTTGTAAACTTGCAAATATCATTCAACATTCAGGTTCTTCGTCTCTCAAATTTGGGTAACTAATAATTTATTTTTTCTCTACTCCAACAATGCTTCACGAGGATAAAATAAGTCACTAATGGGGGAATGTCTTATGCGCTATAAATCTTTCTACAAACACAAAGCAAAGAGCTATGAAAAACAGGACCTATTTTTTCTTACGAGTCCTATGGAAGTATTCTAGCAGGATTTTAAAAAATCAACCTCTATCCCGCTCTTGAGATGGGATGCAATACAAACCACTTTCATTTCTTTTTTATTTTATTTTATTTTAAAAATGTGGGATACAAATGAGGGTTAGGTGCATACGTGGCCACCATACTTATTTTTTAATTTAATTTAATTTTATAGCTGAGGGATACAATTCAGGATTAGGTATACAAGTGGTCATTGTACAGGTAAAGTTGGGGCCTCCCTTTGGTCCCCACTTGTCTGGTTTAGGTCAAGTACCCTTACTGATGTTATATGCCCTCTTTTCCCACCGGCAGTGTTCTGCTGCTGCCAATCCCTTTCTTCTAGTATTATGGTAAATATTCAGGGTCCAATTATGACTGAGAACATGTGGTACTCAGTTCTTTGTTTCTGTGATAGATTACTGAGTATTACAGACTCTAAATCTATCCAAGTTGCTGCGAACTTCACGTTTGTCCTTCTTTATGGCTGTGTTTCTAAGGTCGTAGGTCATACTAAGCTAGGACTAAAAAAATAATGTTTACTCTGTCCTAGCAAAGTGGCAGAACTTCTTTTAACGATCTCATATGCCAGGATTTTGCCAAATAGGTGAGAAATATTACTAGAGAAGAAAATTTGTCTGTCTTGTAAATACACTGAATCAACGTCAGGCTAGGCAGAGGCATGCTCTCTGTCTCATTTCAGCCTAAGAAGCCACCAAACGGTCTTCTTGTCTTTACCTACCATGACAAAAAGAAAATTTCAAAATAATGGAATAATTTTTTTCTAAGTCTGGGGATTAGAGAAGGAAAAAATGGAACTCCATGAGGAAGTAGACGAACAAAAAGACTAAGGAAATCAAGATAAAAATTTAAAAAATGGAGAAAAAGTGGGGAGAGTCCTTATGATTACACAGAGTGATTCAGTACAAACCGATTTATCAATGGAGGAAAACATCAAAGACCTCTGAACTCATAATATGTGTTTAATAATGCAACAATAAGGCTTCCTAAAAATGAACTCTTCCCTGCTGCACATATAAAAAGGCATAACCAGGAGGTCACGAAATTTGCACTGAAATCATGAAGGCTCCAATCTTTTTCTCTTTTTATCAGTGGGTTAATGAATTACATAATATGTATTTTAGTCAGTCAATTTATTAATATGTTGTAAATCAAATTTATATTTATGCCATTGAAGGTGTTGCTTACTATTTATTGGATACCTATTAGGTACTAGGTAGTGAACTGAGGAAATAAATTACAGTAGACATTATACAGTGACTTTGGTTAAAAAAAGATGGAATACATTTTATACAAACCAGTAAGAAAAAAATAATCAAGATATGGTATAATAAAGAGCACTCTACTCTTTTACCACAACTATCTACGCACACACACACACACACACACACGCACACACATGCATGCATACATACACACACACACACACATTTTCACATTTTGAAATCTGAGAGTTAAAATATTTACTGTGCATCCTAAGTGGTCAACTAATACATTCTTTTTGCTTAGAGAAAAAAAATAATAGGTATTAAAATACAGTGTATGTACAAAAGTAAAAAAGAACTAGAACTAGATACTTAAAATATTTTGTCAAAGAACAAAGTGAGAGAAATCACTCTACCCAATTTTAAGATCGATTATGTAACTGCTATAATCAAGACTGGGTGTTATTGGTGAAAGGAATATCTCATTGATCAAGGGAGCAAAACAGAACCAAGAAATACCCCGTACAAATACAGACAATTGATTTTTGACAAATATACAGAAAATATTCAATAATGAAAAGTCAGTACTTTCAACAAATGACACTAGAACACTGGATATCCAAAGGCAAAAATAAAATTGTGAACCTCAACCTAAGTCTCCTATTTTCTACAAAAATTAAGTGAAACTGGGATGTGAACTTAACGTAAAACGTGAAGCTCTCAAACTGTTAGAAAACATAAGATAAAATCTTTAGAAACTAAGATATGGTTAAGAATTCTTAGACATGACACTACAAGCATGATCCATAAAAGAAAACACATTGCATTTCAACAAGATTTAAAATTTTGCTCTAAAAAAAGCCTTGTTAAAGGATAAAAAGTCAATCTACAGACTAAAAAGAAAATATTTGCAAATCCCAAATCTAAATAAGACTTTTATCTAGAATATATAAATAACTCTCAAAACTCAATAGTAAAAAACCAAGCACTCTAATTGGAAAATGGGAAAGAAGCAGTTTTAGCAAAAGAGACTATACAGATGAAAAATAAATCATGAAAAGATGCTTAACATCATTAGTCACTTGGGAAATGCAAATCAAAACCACAGTGAGATACCACTTCACAACCACAAGAATGTCTATAATAAAAAAAGACAATAACAAATGTTAATGCGGATGTGGAGAAATCAGAAAACTTATTCATTGCTTGTGGGAATATAACATGGTACGATCACTTTGGAAGACAGTGTGGCAGTTTCTCACAAAACTAAATAAATCATATAATAATAATACCAGATAATCAGCTATTACTCTTCTTAGCATTTACACAAATGAGTTGCAAACTTATGTCCGCACAAAAAACTGCACACAGATGTTTATAGAAACTTTATTGCCGACACTTGGAAGCTACCAAGATGCCCTTCAATGAGCGAAAGGATAAATAAATAGCAGCACATCATAAAATAGAATATTATTCAGTGTTAAAAAGATGAGCTACCAAGCCATGGAGAGACATGGAGGAACCTTAAATGCATATTGCTAAGTGAAGAAAGCCAATCTGAAAAGGCTACATACTGTAAGATTTTAACCATATAGTATTCTGGAAAAGGCAAAACCATGGAGACAAAGAAAAGATCAGTGCTTGTCAGGGATTAGTAGGGAGGGAAGAATGAATAGTCAGAGAACAGAGAATTTTTAGGCAGTGAAACTACTTCATATAATAAAATGGTAGATACATACTTGTCAAAACTCATAGAATGTACAAAACATAGTGTGAACCCTAAGGTAAACAATTAACTTTATTAATAATAAAGTATTAATGTTGGCTTATAAATTGTAACAAATATACCCCACTAATGCAAGACATTAATAGCAGGGGGAACTGTGTAGGGGCAGGGAGAGGAAGGGTTATACAAGGGGGGACTCCAAAAAGTGGAATTTATTTATTAAAAAATCGTGTATTTTTCTTACATGTTTAAACTTGTCACTTTCAAAGTACTCTCTGTCTGAGACAATATACCCACAGTTTTTGAACTCAACAGTTTTGTTGCTCTTTAGTGCTTCTACCATTTAAACAATTTTTGTTTCTATTATTTATGTTTTTTATTTTTGTTTTTATTTTTTTGAGTTGGAGTCTCACTCTGTCGCCCAGACAGGAGTGCATTTTTTATAGATATGTGGAGTAGAAGTGATGATTAACTAAGCGAAGATTAACAAGTGAGGATTAATAAGCAGGTTGCATGCAGGTGAAGTCCAGGTTTCTAACTGGCCCTCACTCCCCCCGGTAGTGGAGCAGGTACTCTTTGTGTTGTCAGGTGCCTCCCACCTCCCTCCCCTAGTAGTGCCAAGCAACTGTCGATCCCTCCCTTGTGCTAATGCAACTAATGCTCAGGGACCACTTATGAGTGAGAACGTGTGGTATTCAGTTCTGTGTTCTGTGACAGTTCACTTAGTATGACGGTCTTTATCTCCATCCAACTTGCTGCAAAGTCCATGATTTTGTTTTTCTTTATTGTTGCATAATACTCCATCTTGTATACATACCACAGTTTCTTTATTCAGTCCACTTTTGATGGCAGGAAGGTTGCTTCCGTGTTTCTGTTATTGTCTGTTATTTCTGTGTGGAAATAAATGTGCGTGTGCAGGTGTCTTTTTTGCAGGCTGATTTGTGTTCCTCCAGGTATATTCCCAGGAGAGGGATTACTGGATCATATGGAAGTTCAGTTTTTAGTTCTTTTAGGAAATGCCACACTGTTTTCCATGGAGGTTGAATTAGTTTGCACTCCCACCAACAGTGCAGAAGCATTCCCTTTTCTCTGCACCCGTGCCAGCATCTGTTGTTTTTTAACTTATTAATACTAGTCATCCTTATGGGAGCTAGGTGGTATCTCATTGTAGTTTTGATTTGCATTTCTCTGATGATTAATGAGGCTGAGTAGTTTTTCATGTGTCATTGGCTGCTTGTGTGGCTTCTTTGAGAAGTGTCTGTTCATGTCCTTTGCTCACTTTTTAATAGTTGTTTGTTCATTCAAAGAAGCAAAGTCACTACAATGGAGAAAAAGATAGTCCTTTACACAAAAGGTGCTGGAATAAATGTATAGTCACATGCTAAATAAATAAATAAATTAATAAACCTCAACACAGACCTTACTATCTTTAAAAAAAAAATCAAAGTGATTCATAGATCTGTCTCTAAATGCATATGTATGACATTTCTAAAAGATAACACAGAAGAAAATCTAAACAGTCTTAGATTTGGTCACAAGTTTTTACATACAATACTAAAGGCACAGCCTATAAAGAAAAAATTGATAAGTTAGACTTATGAATACACACAACACAACATACAACAACGTAAATGGATCTCAAGGGAATTATACACATTTGAAAAAGCCAATCTCAAAGGTCACATATGTTTGATTCTATTTATAAAATATTCTTGAAATGAATCTCTTTCTCTCTGTATGTGTGTGTGTGTGTATACACACATACATAAAAGCTGTCATCTATCTACTATCTATCTATCCATCTATCTATCATCTATCTGTATAGATACATTAAGTCAATTAGTGTTTATTAAAGTCAGGGGTAAGGAGAAATAAGTGTGGCTATTAAGGGCTAGCATATGAGAGACTTTAGTAGTGACAAAATAGTTTTGTGTCTTGATTGAGTTAGTGGTTACAAAACAAATCTATCCATGTGATTAAATGGCATAGAACTATACACAGGCTGTGTTAATGTCAATTTTCTGGTTGTGATATTGCACAATAGGCAGATAAAATGTAACCTTGGGGGAAATTGGATGAATGACATGAGATCTCTTTATGCCAACCTTTTGTGAATCTATAATTATTTCAAAATAAAAAGTTAAAGGAATGTACTGTTATAGACATATTGGTATTCAATTGAGACTTTCTTTCTAAAATAATTTAAATTATGAAAATCATTTAAAAAATTACTGGAAAGTGATAAGAAATGCTTCAAAGTATGCGATGTGAGGAAACAAATTATTATTGATTTTTTAACATAAAATGCTTGCTACTCCTAGGATAAATCCTATATAGATGAGGTTGCAATTATATGAATTATTCTGAGATTTTCTTTTAAGTAAAAAGCCACTGTTGTCATAATATGTTAGTGTTAAACAAAATAACATCAAAGTACAATAAACCCACAAAGAAAATTTATATTTCTAAAACTTTGAATACTCATTAAAATTAATTTGATTTCTTCTATTGAGTTTTTTATACGTTGTTTTTTATTTTCTTGCCCTCTTTTTGTTTATAAAAATCACATGTTGAACCAGTGTGTCTCAGATCTCAGAGAGAAACAAGAAAATGTCTTATTCACTGTACGTTTCCATACTGGATTCATCCATTCTAAATTCTCAATAATTCTGATGTTAACAGCAGAATGACATTTATATATTAGATCTTTTGACTATTGTTGTGACAGTCATGGCATAGCCTACTTCCTTAAACTGAGTAGTAAAAAACAAAACAGAAAAAAAAAAAACAACAAAAAAAGGAAATTCCTTTTCCATGAAGTGTTTGCTCCCAAAAATTTTTCTGGATTTTGGAGCATTTTGTTCATGATTATATTTCTTTGACTATGTTTCCCCTGTTGATATATAACTTTAGTGTACTTTTAAAATTAGAGGTAAACAATAACAACCCAGAAAATTGTCTCTGTCGTAAGAAAACTACCTACAAAAACAAAAACAAACAAACAAAAAAAAACCCTGGACCAGATAGCTTTCCAGCAGAATTCTACAAAACAAGCAAGGAGGTGCTGATACCAATCCTGCTGAAAGTATTCCAGGCAATCCAGAAAGACAGAACTCTTCCCAAATCATGCTATGAAGCTAATATCATATTGATATTCAAACCGAGTAAAGATCCAACAAAGAAAGAGAACTACAGGCCAATTTCCCTGATGAGCATTGATGCAAAAATTCTCAACAAAATTCTAGCAAATTGGATCCAATAACACATCTCAAAAATCATCCTCCATCACCAAGTAGGCCTCATTCTCAGGATGCAAAGCTGGTTCAACATCTGCAGGACCATAGATGCAATGAAATACATCAACAGATGCAAAAACAAGAACCACATGATTATATCATTAGATATAAAAAAGCTTTCAATGAAATTCAGCATCCCTTCTTGACAAAAACCCTTGAACACCTAGGCACAGAGGGAACATAACTCAAAATAGTAAAAGTCATCTGTAATAAACCCACAGCCAACAAAACAGACAGAAATTGGAAGCATTTCCCCTGAAAACCAGGACAAGACAAGGCCGCCTACTTTCATCTCTCCTGTTCAACATAGTGTTGGAAACCCTAGCTAGAACAATCAGAAGGAAATCTGGTGTATCCAAATAGCAAAGAGGAAGTTAAGTTATTCCTCTTTGCTGATGATATGATTATATATCTTGAAAATCCAAGTGATTCTGTCAAAAACCTCATTGCACTGATAAAGGACTTTGGCAAAGTCTCAGGGTACAAAATAAATGTACAAAAGACAGTCACATTCAGATACACCAACAACAAACAGACAGCGAGCCAAATAAAAAGCACAATCCCATTCACAATAACCACACACACAAAATGCAACACCTCGGCATCTTCCTAACCAGAGAAGTGAAAGACCTTTACAATGAGAACTACACAACACTTCTCAAAGAAATACACGAAGACACAGACAAATGGAAAAATATTCCATGCTCATGGATAGGAAGAATCAACATTGTTAAGATGTCTGTTTGTTGTTGGTGTATCTGAATGTGACTGTCTTTTGTACATTTATTTTGTACCCTGAGACTTTGCCAAAGTCCTTTATCAGTGCAATGAGGTT
>CAUYQG010022857.1:0-10900 GCA_963574415.1 Tarsius wallacei
GAGGCTGCGGTGGCCGGGAGCGGCCACTGCACTCCAGTCTGGGTGACAGAGTGAGACTCCAACTCAAAAAAAAAAAAAGAATGTACAGAAATACACATGACGATTTTAAGGATGGCTGTGACCCAAGAAGCCATATTTGGGAAGAGTGTAATCATTCTTAGAAATGAAAGCCAGCTTATATCTGTTGACGGTATTTATTTTAATTCTGCGAGGAAATGTAAACCATGTACACATATTGTATTCCAGTGAATCATTCTCATGACAAGAATCTGAAAGTGCTGCCAGCCCCTGGGCATCTGCACCTCATGGACTGCCAAAGAGTGCAACTACTGACAGCCGTTGGTGTGGACTTCAGCAAATAATAGGCTTCTTCCACCCCAGTTGTAAAGTGGCGGCATTCACATTTGCCACTATTACCCCTGCACACACATACACACCCAAGGCAGGCTCTGAAGATAAATAATGTGTTGTGAAGTCACTGGGGGATGAAAGGTACTAAAACAACATAAAGGGGCTTGAGTGAACCAACCTCCCACCCTGCAAACTCCACCAGGTAAGAAATCAGCACCCATAATTATTAAATAATATCGTCCTGGACAGGAGCCAGGGCACCCAAGACTCTTTCTCTGTAGCCCCATTAAATGCATGAGAATCAAAAGAAGGTAATTTCCCAGCTATAGTCAGCCCTTCATTACAAGCCAGCTCTGGGGGTAATTAGCCTCCTTTTCAGAATTATTTCCTGTCTGTACATCACCCCAACCTTACATCTTTGCTACAACTTACCCTCCAGAAAGCACAGAACTCCTCCCAGTTACCCCCTCCATCCTGAAAGACCTCTACATTTCTAAATTCCTTTGCTTGTGATAACAGCTATGATTTACTTCAGTCTTTTTTCCAAATAGTCCTCCAATTGTTGAAGGATAGCCTTCTGCTGCTAAACACACATGCTAATGGACAGAAATCTGTAAGCAATTTTTGGAAGTGATTAGGGAGAAAAAGATATCCCATTCGTTGCAGAGGCGATGAGGCAGGAGACAGAGAGGCCTGGTAGGAAGTCAGCCAGCCAGCTGCTCAGAGAGCTTCGAGGAGGCCACACCCTTAATGGTATCCACATATTCCAAGAGCTGAACCTCAGCAAATGAGGAATAGAAGGTGGATTTATCTGTTTTCCACAATGTCTCAAACTCAAGGAAAATAACTCTTACTAAACAAACTCACAAAAAAGTGGTTGTAAAATCAGAATTTCTCCTACTTTTATAAGGTAAAAGGGAACATCCAACTACACTCACAAGTTCTCATCAGCAATCAGAACATTTTATTCTCTTAAAAAAATCCTCCCAGGAAGACAAATGATAAAAGAATGTTAATGCAGTACCTCTAGGAAGTGTGTCCTCAGATGGGCTGCATCAGTAGCTTTGAAAAACGTGTTAGGTTCTCTGGGGATACAGCCCAGGAATCAATGCAAATTCTCCCAACAATCCTTATGCCAGCTGAAGGTTGGGAGCCCACTGGTTTAGTGGGCACGGAACTCACACAAGAAGAGTTACACAGAAATCCATTCATCCAGCAAGCATTAGTGCCCCTCCTCTGTGGAAATGCAGAGCTCAAAAGAAAAGTCCTTTTCCTAGAGACAAAAAGTCCTTTTCCTAGGAGGCAAAGTGTGTAGAAATTTTAAATGCAACAGAGGGTGGGATGATAGAGCTATGCGCATGCTTCTGTTGAAGAAACTCCAGACTAGGTTAAGAGAAAGTTTAAAAAAAAAAAGAAAGAAAGAAAAAAAGACAAAAGATTTCTCGTGGGGATGGAAAGGGAACATTTGAAAGACTTTTAATGAAAAAATATGAATTGGATAGATAAGATGGGAAAGGTGTTTATAATAAAGAAAAATTAGGGGTATCTTAAGTACCCAACAACAAAGAACTGGTTAAGGCATTCGAACTGAAATGTATAAGAATCTTTTTCCTTTTTTTTAAAGCTATGAACTATTTTTGTCTTTAAATCAAATATTAAGCAGAAGCCCTATATATAAAGCAACTGAAAGCATAATTGCCCTGTCTGAACTCAAAGTGAGAAGGCTTAAGTCCCTTCCCACATCTCTCAGGGCACTCTCTGCAAGGTCTCTGGTCAGCCTAAGGGTGGGAGGCAACATGAAAATACTTGAAGTAAAAGAGAATGGAATACCATGGAAATGTCTTCACGGAGTACTAAGTGAAAAGAGCAGATTACAACCCAGGCAGCCGCTTTCCAAAGTCATCACCCAAGGTCATCTTCTTCGCGTGTGTCCACATCCCTAGGCCCAGTGGGTGCACACAAGGCAGGTGCTTGCAGTTTGGGAGGAAAAGGAGCATGCACAGTCTGAAGTGGTCACACAAGTGCTTACCAAGCCCCTCAGGGGCAGGCAGGCACAGGACTGGGGACATAGCTACTCTCACCTTGCTGCCACAGTTTATAATGGAATTCACAAGAGCCCAAGAATTCCATTTTAACCTCAGGATTCCAGGATGCTTTGAAGGTTTATATTTCAAGGTAGAAAGGACATATTTTATTCAACAGTTTGTTGTCTTGACTTTTAACTTTTGAATATGGAGACCTATGGTGTGTGGGCTTCCATTTGGGTTATTGTCCAGGTCTTACAAATACTGGGGGTTGACTTGTTTTTCTTATATTGATGGTGCCACTCCAAGTTTTCTTTTTGATTTAACCTTGTATTTTAAACTTTTTGTGTAATAGCAGCTCAGTTGTGTCTTTTTAAAAAGCATATAGGGACCAGGCTCGGTGGCTCAGCATGTAATCCTAGCACTTTGGGAGGCAGAGACAAGTGGATTGCCTGACCCCATGGGTTCGAGCCCAGGCTGGGCAACTTGGCAAGACCTCTGCCATCTCTACAATAAATAAAATATTAGCCAGGTGTGGTAGCTCTTGCCTGTAGTTCCGGCAGCTTGGAAGGCTGAGGCGGAAGGATCACCAGAGCCCAGCAGATTGAAGCTGGCTGGGGTGGCCATGAGCGTGCCATTGCACTCCAGCCTGGGTGAGACTCTAACTCAAAAAAAAAAAAAAAAGCATATAATTTAGTGTTTCTTTTAAACTAATCTGACCTTTTTTTTCTCTTATTTAGGGAATTTATTTGTTTAGTTTTATTGTCATGGCCAATGACTATTCTTACTTGTTATGTTCTTTTATGCTTTCTATTTCTTATGTTTATTTGCTTTTTTTCCTTTTCTTTTTGTTTTATTATATGTTTGTTTAAATTCCCTCAATGATTTGAAAAGTGTATACCTGTTTTAGTTCTATTTCATATTATGTTTAAAAAAATTCCTCTATCAAAATAAGAAATGAAAAGGTATCTCTTGACTCCTCATTGCTTGAAGAAGAAAATTATTCCAGTTTTCTTTCTTTCATATCATATTTTGGCTAACATAAAATGAAATTTTCAAGCCAGATTATTATATTTTTCATTTTGTAGAATTATTTTCAGAAATTATTTGTCACATTAGAACTAGATTCTGTAATATTTATTTTTTCTACTAAACTATGCTATTCTTGAGATAGTATTTTGATTAAATTTTCAGTAAGGTGAGTATATTTCAAAAATTTTTAATCAAAATTGTAATTGAGATAAACTGCATGCAGATTCACATGCATTTGTAAAAAATAATAGAAAGCTCTTGTATACCTTTTACTCAGTGTCTCCCCATGATAACATCTTGCAAAACCTTAGTATAGTATCACAACCAAACTGTCTACAGATTATAGTCAGATTTCCTTGTGCTTGTACTAACTTATCTGTGTTTGTATTTGTATTCAGTTTTATCAATTTTATCTCACGTGTCAGTTTGTGTATCTACCACTATGATCAAGATACTGAAAAGTCCCACACCACCAGGATACCCATGTTGTCCTTTTATAAACATCCCCGCCCCCTACCTTACATCCCTACCTCTGTCCAGTCCCTAACTCCTGCCAGAGACTAATTTTTTCTCCTTTTTTTTCTCTCTCTTTTTTTTTAATTTTAAGAATAGTATGTAACTGGAATCCAATAGTATGTAATTTGGGGAGACTGACTCTTTTCACTCAGCAAACTTCTCTGGAGATATTTTGAAGTTCTTGCATACAACAATAGTTTATTGCTGTGTGGTATTCCACAGTGTGGACATACCACAGATTAAGCATTCACTTTTTGAGGGACATCTGGCTATTTCCAGTTTTTGGCTCTTACAAGTAATGTTGCTATGGACACCTGTGTACAGGTTTTGTAGGAACCTAAGTTTTCAATTCCCTGAGATAAATGCCGAGAATGCAGTTGCCAAATCATATGACAATTGTATGTTTAGTTTTATAAGAACTGTAAACTGTTTTCCAGAGTGGATGTACAATTTTACTTGAGCAGTTTTTAAAAGAAAGGAAGGAATGTTTTATGAAATATTGTATTCTCTCCATATATTTTAAGGCTTTCTTTTGGCTCAAAGAACCCTAAATTATATTTTTTACCATTGAGTGTGTTGTTCTGAGATCTCCCATTCTTTGTCTTCCATATTTACAACCACCCTCTCATCATTTTCTCATATTCATTCTTTCTTTCTGCATTCTGCTACAGCATCCCAAGTTTTTCTTTTGCATCAGTGATTCACTTTTCCACAGTGTCAATTCAGCTTTTTCGCACATTCAACTAGATTTAAATTTTGCTGTGCAGTCTTAATTCTATTTTTAGCTTTTTATATCTCACATAACCTCCATTTCACCATTATTCTGTTGTCATATCCTCAGAAAACACTGTCATTACATCCCTCTACACCTGTTTCAAAAGATCAAAATGTCTCACATTTGGCTGAAGTCATTGAGAATGCTTTTTTAAAAAAAAAATATTTCTTACAAAATAAATAATTTTCAAAAACATGATTTTCCCTGAATTTTCTTTTTTTCTTTTTATTTTTTTATTTTTTATTTTTTGAGTTGAAGTCTCTCACTCTATTGCCCAGACTGGAGGTGCAGTGGCATACTCACAGCCAACACAGCCTCAACCTGCCGGGCTCAGGTGTTCCCTGAATTTTTAAAATGATGTCTCCTCTTGTGCTGCAGTATTTTTTAAAATTTTTTAACTGAGGCAAAACATGACATAAAATTCACTACTTTAACCATTTTTAGGCATACAAATCATTGGCTTTTCGTACATTTACAATGATGTGCAGGATGTGCAACGATGTTCGTCTAGTTCCAGAACATTTCATCAACCCAAAAGGAAACCCTTCACCCATCAACCTGTCACTTTCCATTTTTTTCCTAAGCCCCTGGCAACCACTAATCTGTGTTCTGTCTCTGTGGATGTGCCTGTTCTGGATATTTCATACACACGCCTTCACACAATATGTGGCGTTTTGTGTCTGGCTTCTTTCACTTAGCACAATGTTTTGCAGGGTTTTTTTCATAGTAGACATTATTTGTAGAGAGTTTTAAATTCACAGCAAAAATCAGCAGGAGGCACAGAGATTTCTCATATGCTCTCTACCCACACACATGCGCAGCCTCCTTCCTCCTCCCCATCAACATTCCCTACCAGAATGGTACATTTGGTGCAACTGATGAACCTACATGGACACATCATTATCATCCAAAGTTCATAGTTTCCATTAAGGCATTATACTTGGCATTATACTTCCTATGAGCTTGAACATATTTATAATGACTTGTATCCACCATTATAGTGTCATACAGATTAATCTCACTGCCCTAAAAATCCTCTGAGCTACACCTATTGTGGCAATTTTTTTTTTTTTGAGTTGGAGTCTCACTCTGTCGCCCAGAATGGAGTGCAGTGGCCGCTCCCGGCCACCGCAGCCTCGACCTGCTGGGCTCCAGCGATCCTTCTGCCTCAGCCTTCCAAGTAGCTGGAACTACAGGCACGTGCGACCACGCCCGGCTAATTTTTTGATTTATTGTAAGATGAGGTCTCACCAAGTTGCCCAGGTGGGTCTTGAACCCACGGGCTCAGGCAATCCACTCACCTCAGCCTCCCAAGGTGTGGGATTACAGGCTGAGCCACCGAGCCCGGCTGAGACAAGGTATCTTTAAAGGGAGATGAAAAATATGAGAGAGTGAGAGAGAGAGAGAGAGAGAAACAAGATGTAAGAAAGCAGAAAAAAGAAGAGGAAAAGAAAAGAGAGACAGAGGAACCGTGCCTGACAGGTATAGGCAGAGAAAAAGACATAGGTGGTCTGCCATTGGCAGAAAAAAGACAAACCAAGCCTAAAGGTTGTTGGAGCCAAAGAGATTACAAAGGGTATCCAAATCAACAGCCTCAGGAATGGGGAGGAAAATAACAGACATGAGGCTGTTCTGAAAAAAATTTCTAAGCTCGTGTTTCCTGCTTTCCGGATGTGTCAAGAAGACATGGACCTTTTCCCAGATCCCTCCACATAGACGCAATTGCCCAGCAACTTGAAAAGCATAGGGAATACCTGGAAACCTGTTCTTGATGTGGTTTTTTCCAAGGTTGGCAGATGAAGAAACACTGAAGAAAAAAGAGAGATTTTTCCAGCCCCTTTGTTCTCATTTCCCTCCTACTGGCGGTTCCTTACACCTCTGAGAATCGATGGATGCCATAATCCCCATTCCCCCACTATGGGCATTGATCCCATTCACAATTTTACATTCAACTTGGGCTTTTTATTCAGAACTCTTGAAACCTGTGGATCCCAGGACAGGACAAGAAGGCAACCCAGACACACACACACACACACACACACACACACACAGTGCCAGGAACACACACCCCATACACACTCCCAGAAACAAACACAAGGCAATAACTATACTTATAGCGTGCTTAATATAAGCCAGGTGCCATTCTAAACATTTTTACACATATTTTCTTTAACCTCACCAGAGCCCTATAAGATAGGTACCATTCTCCCCATATGAGAAATAAAGAACACTAAAAAATGTTAAGTCAGAGCTATGCTCACACCTACATATGTAGAGGTGAGTGTGCGTGCACACACACACACAAACTCAACCCGAAATGGTTCTTTTTTTTTTTTGAGTTAGAGTCTCACTCTGTCACCCAGCTGGAGTGCAGTGGCATGCTCACGCCCACCACAGCCACGACCTGCTGGGTTCAGGCAATCCTTCTGCCTCAACCTTCCAAGTAGCTGGAACCACAGGCACGTGGTACTGCGCCCGGCTAGTTTTTGATGTATTGTAGAGATGAGGTCTTGCCAAGTTGCCCAGGCTGGTCTCAAATCCACGGGCTCAGGCAATCCACTTGCCTCGGCCTTCCAAAGCTGGGATTATAGGCTGAGCCACCAAGCCAGGCCCAAAGTGGGTCTTTATACCCTCTGGTGTTACTGGACCCTTAGGAAATCTAACAGAAGCTTATAAACTCTTTTCTAGAAGGATGAACGTGGCATAACCACCGGAAGATTTGCACCCAGTGTTGGAGAGTTTGGGAACACCTTAAAAGTCCACCCTGAAATTGCAGGTTAAAGGTTAATCTCATGCAAGGTGGTTGCAGTAGACACAGGTGTCTGGGCTTAGGGTTGTGTCAGGGCAAAAAAGTGCACCCCCTCTGTACTCACACGGATCATCTTCTGTTCCCACAGGGAAGCGCGTTTGTCTTGGTGAAGGCATCGCCCGCTCCGAATTGTTCCTCTTCTTCACCACCATCCTCCAGAACTTCTCCTTGGCCAGCCCCGTGGCTCCTGAGAACATCGACCTCACACCGCAGGAGAGTGGTGTGGGCAAAGTAGCCCCGACATACCAGATCCGCTTCCTGCTCCGCTGAAGGAGCTGAGGGAAGGAGGTCAAAGCATTCCAGGGTCATTAAGGGTCCCCACCTCTGTAGGCAATGGCTCCTGACTCCCTCCACAGCTCCCTGCCTCTGAGAGACCTGCTGCCAGATGGTATCCTTCCCCTTCCACATCAGCATCTGTCTCGGGTCAGGTCGCCAGAGAGCGGAGGAGCAAGACGCACACTCTGGCTCTAGAATCCAAACTCCTCACAGCTCCTTTTCACCTATATATGAAAAGATATAGTAATACGTATCTTTTTGAGTCGGGTTCTCATTCTGTCTCCCAGACTGGAGTGCAGTGGCATGATCACAGCTCACTGCAGTCTTTACTTTCTGGGTTCCAGTGATCCTCCTGCCTCAGCCTCCCAAGTAGCTGGGTCTACAGTTGTATGCCACCATGTCTGGCTAAGTTTTTGATTTTTGTTGTTGTTGTTGTTGTTGTAGAGATGAGGTCTCGCTGTGTTGCTCAGGCTGATCTCAAACTCCTGGCCTCAAGCAATCCTCCCACCTCAGCCTCCCAAAGTGCTAAGAGCCACTGCACTCAGCGTATATACATGTTTTTAAATTAAGATGAAATTCACATAACTAAAACTAGCCCCTTTAAAGTGTACGATCTAGTGGCATTTGGCTCATTCACAATGTTGTACAATCACCACATCTAGCTCTAAATATTTTCATCCTCCCTCCCACAAAATCTTGGATCTATTAAGCAGTTATTTCCCATTCCAATTTCTCCCCAGCCCCTGGTGAACACATACCTGCTTTCTGTCTCTATGGACTTACCTATTCTGGACATTTCCTGTAAATGGAATCATATAACATTGACTTTTTTGTGTCTGGTTTGTTTCACTTCGAGCAACACCTTTGAGGTTTATCCACGTTGTAGACCACAGTCATACACCACCGCAGTCCCCTCTCATCCTCATTCTCAGCTGCCTCTTCTTACTTCTTCCCTCTGTAAAAGGGCCTCCTCAGCCAGTGCCCCCTGAGCTGTGTGATTCTACACAGGTGCCTTGAATTCTCTGATAATTTCCTTCCAAATACAGTGAGAATCAAATAAACATCCAAAGCCTCCCTGGGTTAGGAGGCGATCTGTGCCATTTTGTGTGTGAGTCATTTATTGTCAGGTCCCAGGGATTTTTCTGGAAGAACTTTTGGTGAGAACCTTTTCCTCACCTAATTGCCAACTCTGTGAAGGGCCAACCCATTGTCATGTTCATCACACCTGCAGCAGTATGTGGCATATGACTGGTGTTCAAAGCATTTGCAGAAGAAAGAATAAATGAATGGCTAAATCGACCACCCCCCTAATTCACACAAAATGGAGTCAGGCTTCTCCATCAGACCTTATCTCCTCCATATCTCACTCTTATCATGTCCAGAATAAAGTTCTTTCTCCAAAGGGCATAGGATGCCCCCAATTCTGCCTGCCAACCACTCTCGATTCCTCGTGCTGTAATGCCACTCCCTGACAAAACTGCCCGAGAGACCCCCTTCTAGTGTAACTGCTCTAAATCTAGCCTCCACACATCCCATCAGCTTGGACCACCACTCTTTCTTGAGGGAGATGCTGTGTGTTTGAGGGCATTGCCCATAACGATACCTCCGCCAACAAGTGACCAATGGAAAGCCAGCTTTCAGACTCAACCCTGAGACACTAACCTGTTGGCCTCTGCCTGCCACCTTTGGGCTCCCCATAGCCTCTGAAGAGTTGGCAGGCACTCTGCCAAGGCGGATTCCTGGCACACCTTTCCCTATCAACCACAGAGATAAAACAACAAACAGAGCAACCTTTCTTTTAAGAGGGACAGAAGAATGAAAGGCTGGTGGAGAGAGTGCCATGGTGTCCTCAACCTTCTCATTCTTCATTGCCCCCGCTGGCTTCTTGCTACTCTGGGTCTAGGGCTATCCCACCTTCCATGACTGCCTCACTCCTGGACCCTGGCTTCTGTCCTTTCTGGGGAACGTTCTTCAAACAGACCATAAGGTTTTTCTCAAGTTGTTCTAGGCGGTGAAATGGGGAGGAAGAGAGGGGTGGAACAACAGCAGGTGGACGAAAGGGAAAACAGCCTCAGAGGCAGCAAGGTAGTTAGGGTCAAACTTTGGGTGGGCATCTGCAGACTAACTTCAGAATTCTCTTCTAGCCATGGTCTGGCCTAATAGGCCCACAAGAGAAGCTTTTGGAATTCTTATGAGAAGGAATGGAGAGGAAGCAGACTGGAGTTTGGAACTTCTTTTTTTTTTTACCTTTGTAAATGCTTTTTTTTTTAAAAATTGTGATATTGTGGGGTACAGTTAAGGGTTAGGTACACAAATATGCCTCATTCAGGCTCCCTTGTTGATAAGAAGTGTTCCCCCATCCCCAGACAGGTATTTACTATCATTAATCCCTTCCCCTATCTCTCCCCCCCCCATAGTTTCCCACCACTGTCAGTCATTTTCTTGTGGTAGTACATTGGGTGATCAAGGTCTACTATATGAGTGAGAACATGTGATACTCAGTTTCTTGTTTCTGTGAGAGGTCACTCAGTATTATAGACTCTAGTTCCATCCAGGTTGCTGCGAAATTCAGGATTTAGTTCTTTTTTATGGCTGTGTAGTATTCCATTGTGTATATGTACCACATTTTTTAAATCCAGTTCTCTTTTGATGGACAGCATGGTTGCTTCCAAGTTCTTACTATTGTGAACAATGCTGCGATAAACATACGAGTGCAGGTATCTTTTTTATAAAGTGATTTGAGTTCTTCAGGGTATATTCCCAGTAGGGGGATCGCGGGGTCATATGGGAAGTTGGTGTTTAGAGCTTTTAGGAATCGTCATACTGCTTTCCATAGAGGTTGCGCTAGTTTACACTCCCACCAACAGTGTAGAAGTGTTCCCTTTTCGCCACATCCTCTCCAGCAACTGTTATTTTTTGAGTTATTGATAATTGCTCATGGATTAGAAGAATCAACATTGTGAAGATGTCTATTCTACCAAAGGCAATCTACAGATTCAATGCAATACCCATCAAATTACCAGCAGCATTCTCCTCAGACCTAGAAAAAACAACACAGGAATTCATATGGAAACACAAATGACCAAAAATAGCCAGAACAATCCTCAGCAAAAAAAA
>CAUYQG010022861.1:0-37791 GCA_963574415.1 Tarsius wallacei
GAGGGACATAAGGCAACCAGGGATGTACAGGTAATACAGAAGAAAATAGGTCTTGAGAGAGCAGATGAATGAAAATATGGATGAAGGAGGAGATTGCTGAATAATAATCAGTTAGGATAGGGAGGAAAATTTCCAAAACAACTTGGGGAAACACAGAAGAGTAATAGCAACAGATTTTCACCTATGGTAGATCTTAGTCCCAGGAAACTACAACCCCAGTTATTCAATTGTTAGTGTCATATATTTTTCCTAACTATATATACTATATTGCTGAGAGATTCCCAGTATTTTACAGAATTTATGTTGTTAGTATTAGTCATTTAAGATGTATTAATTTTGAATATATATACCTATAAATTAATTTATATATTGTTAGGTGTAATATTCCTTTGCAGGCTCTTTGAAGACACAGGAATGTTCATATTTTTTCTTCCTAGAAAATCTACAAATCAAGGTATAGAAAATAAAAATCTACTTTTTCCTAAAAACATAAACATCCATTTAAAAAAACCAAACATCAAATTGGCTTAATATTGAATATATTATAATGATGTAAAATAAATACCAGTGTAATTAGCTATATCAAAATTTTCCTTGTTGAAAATAACAAGTTTTTTAATGAAATTATAATTATACAATGCTCAATTGTATTCATCATTTTTTCTAGACATAACATTGCTTTTTTCTAAATAAAACCACGTTTTAAATGTAAGATGACAGAATAAGTTTTATTGGAATGCACACTTTTAAAACAATATTTGTAATGCAATATGACATTGAAAAGTCACTCTGTTGATTTCATCAAAAATCATGACAGTTTACAATCTATAATTCACCATTTTTGCTTTGATCCTCTAAGAAAAGAAATCAAAAGAAAATAGCTTCCTCTATGTTTCACTGCTTATAAATCAATATTAATAACTCAATGCCAATAATGTTATTTTGCAAACTCTATCATATTACTTAGATACGTGACCCAAACATGGGGCATGTATTTTATTCTTTGTGGTAGAAAATGTTAAAGGGGCATTTGTTAGACATCTTTTATTACAAGCCACTGTTTCCAGTCAATCATATTTTTGTTTGTTTTATAGATATCATTTAAGATAAAAAATTTATGCTTAGACTTAGCCTGCAGGTTGATATTTTTACAGTTAAAAAACATTTTTCTAGTTGTTCCTGAGTTATTACAGAGTCAAAAAGTTGTTTTTTTTTTCATTTATAAAATTTCTAGGATGACAACTTTCAGATCAATCTTTAAATTGAAAAGAAAATACCAGTCTGTGCAAAGCATGGACTGGAGCACATTAGAGATAAAATGTCTGTCTAGAATTTTAGAGTATAAAGTTGACATTGGTACGAGAAAATATGCCAAGTTACTGAGATGTAAATACAGCATGATTATTCATTTCATCAAAAGCAGTTATGTAGACAATGTATCTGTGGGTCTGAAATGATTGTCTGCCCCAAACATAGTACTTTTTTCTGCTTCTGATCTCTCGCATTCCTGTTAAGTGAAGAACAGACTTAGAAAAAATAAAATTAATGCATATTTTGATTAGAATTTTATAGAGGAAATAAAGATAAATGTAGTAAAGGATAACTCCAGAATATGTAATGTATGAGAATAGTAAATTTAAAAAGTGGAGAAAGAAAAAAAAAACCAGAAATATGAGATATCATTAACAATGATTTTATCTTTTTATGTGTAGCATATCAACTTGTTAGTCTCAATTTAATCTATCGTTTTTTCCTTGAGCCTAAAATATACCCTAAGTAAATAGTTGCTGAATAAATGAATGAAAATGAAATGTTATGGAAGACACATCATTAATAATCTAAATCAGAAAAACAACAGGTAATATTTATTTTTAATATTTATGCCAAATGTTTTTTTCTGTGCAGTGTTTTAAACTTATTTGCATATTAGCACCAATTAGTTGTTTATATAGCACAATTCACAGTTGCACTACAGCATTTTCACTGTAATCACTTGATTGTGTGTATGATTCACTACACTATGTCAGAAGACCCAGATCAGGTTCATTATTGTTCAAAAATTCCTGATTATAGCATACATAGTTAAATCTAGAGCTACAACCACACTCATTGATTTGATTTAAATTAAAGGATGGGGATTCTGTAATCTACATTGGTGTTAGAATACAGAGAGATCATGTAGTCATTGATTCAGAAATGTAAGTTCTAATATAAAAAGGAAACTGTAAATAGTTATTGGTTTGAGAACGTAACAGATATATGAGTATTATATTTTTTATTTGTTATTCAACAATTTGACTAAGTAGCTAATATTTAACATGCTTTTTAACTTATTGTGTATACAGGAATAAACAATACAATAACATAGTCTTTGGTTCTTGATGCTTATAGTCTAAAATCAGACATAATTTATTTTTTGTTAACTAAGATTATTTTAAAATACACAATTTTACTAGTGTTATGAAGGAGCATAATAGTGTACTGATTTATAAAAAAAGGGAGTTGACTTACGCTGGTGGTAAATGTCAAAGAATAACTTTCTCTGGTGGTACCTTGAAGGATAAGGAGTCAGATATGTGTGGAATAAAAGAAAAGACAATTTTCAGCAAGAGATAACAGGATAATTAATTCCCTGAAGGTCAAATCTAGTTATATTCTGGGAAGTGACAGGCTAAAGTAACAGAAGCACAGTGAGTGAGAAGAAACAGCATGAGACAAGGTTTTAGAGGAATGAAGAAACCAGGTGATGTGAAATTCTGGTAAGAATTTGGATTTAAATTTTAATGAAATAGGAAGCCTTTAAAGAGTTTCAAGCAGGAGACCATAATTTAATTATTTTTAAAATTCCAATTATTTAATAAAATACACATTAAGACTGTTAAAGGCAAAGTTACACAAAAGGAATGCACATATTTGTTCCTGTAGTAACACAGATGAGAATGACAATGGCAGCATTATGCAAAATAGGCAAAACTTCAAAATTCCCAAATGTACATAACTGGTACAATGGAAAATAAAGTTTGATATGCATATAATGTGAAATCATACAGCAATGAGAAAGAGTGAAATGAAACTCCTCACAATCACATAGATGAAAGAAGCCAAGCACACATTAGTACATACTGAATGGTTCCATTAATACAAACTCCACAGAAAGGTAAAACTAACCTGAGGTGTTATAAATACTGAAAATGGTTGCTCTTGGTAGTTGGCATCTGCAAAGAAACAAAGAGTGTCAAGGGGGGGGACTCTGAATAATGTTTTATTTCTTCATCTGGGTGCTGTGGGTGTTTACAGTTTGTGAAACATTATTTGAGTGTATAAAGGGTGTGCTCAGTTCTGTATGTTATATTCACTATGACACTAAATCAATTCATTTAAAATTTTTCTGGATAATGCAGAAATTGTGAAGTAGAGAGTGATAAACCTGAAAGTAGAAATACCAACAAGTTAGAAAGCCTTTCAAATAATTGATGGTAATGTTGATAGCTGCTGTGTCTCAACAAGAGTCAGGAAGAAGGAGAAGAAAGATTGAGAGTTATTTTAGAGGTAGATAATGAATGGGATATGGGGAATGAAAAAGGAAGAATATATCAACTATATTAAACTAATTATTGTGAACAACTGAGTGGTGCTAACATTTATTCAATGGTGAAAATTCTGAAAAGCATCCATTTTTTAATGGGAATAAAGTATTAAATGCCATCAGAAGAAATCAAGAAGTAAAGACTCCAGAGATCGAAGGACAAAAGTTGAGGGATTTTTCAAAAACAAAAGAAGCTGATGTATTATTTGCTACTGAAATGCATTAAATAATAGTGAAAAGTCTAATATGATAACAAAAATATGTCCATCAAATTTAACAATGTAAAAATCACTTGGGTAATTGACAAAAGCATCTCAAATAAGAATTTTTCAGCATATATAACCATTATTAAAAAAAAAATTGTGCTAGATTTGTTTATTTGACAGCAAAAGATGCAAGCAGATTGAAGAGATACTGTTATTCTAGTGATACTGATTGTATTTCAGAAAAATGATTTTTTTTTCCAAAACAGTAAATTACAGTGTTCTTTCCTACATTTCTTAGCTTTAGACTGCAAAGGAGAATTTCAATTAAGCCTGGAAAGTTTTATTAATTAGCAAGCAAAAGTGCATTATTTCCAATTATCTCATATGATTTATAACACTTATCTCACAAAAGTTCACTCTGAGGTGATTCCCTATATTATCTTTATATAATATTCTTATCATTTTATAGTTACAAACCTGTATTGTAACATAACCCCATATCCTCAGATAACCCATGTAAAATTAAATATTATAAACATGAAAAAGGTATTTGCAAGAAATTTGAAAATATTAACTTAGAAAATATTTCTTAAAATAATAGATTATATAATGTTATGTATAGTAGATTTTCAATTATACTGTGCTATATAAATATACTATGTTATAGATTACATATAGTTATCTATAATTGGAACCATTATGTATATGTCAAATTTAAGTACCAGTGTGGTCACAGATATTGTACATGATTATGTTAATATTGCATATGATTGCATGTAATTTTCACTTTCTTCAGTTTCATGATTATATATTTTTAAATTCTATAATAAAAATATCTTATTTTCTTGATCAAACAACACATAAAATTGTTACATATTTAAAAAAGAGAAAATTATCTTAGAAAATTAAAGGTTAATTTAAGAACATATAAGATTAAATTGAGAACGCATGTAATGATTTTTCCTTAAAATAATGGGGGGAAATTAGTAAAAAATAGAGAAACAATAAATATTTTGTATTAAATCATGTTTTAATAAAAATAATTTATAAATAATTTTGTATATTAGCCATATCTACAATAATATTTGGATCTTGATACAAATACATCTAACATTCCATTCAAGTCAACATAATTGCCAGTAATCATTTTTTATGACTTCTACAAACTGGTTTGGTGAGAAATAGGTCAGTGAGAAATAAACCTTTGTATGACATATGCAATGAAGTTAAGTACCTGTAAGATTTTTGAATATGAAATGAAATGAGTGTAGTGGACACTTACATTTCATGTTTGGATGATATACTGAATTACATTCACATTCCCTAAACAAACACCTTAGGAAATATCCAGAAACATCAACTCATGGTTGAAGAAGGGTCAGCAGTCTCACTTCTGTTTCTAATGACCTGACTCCAGACTCCAGATGTGAAGATTGTAACTATTAGTCTTTAAGAGTCAGAGTAAAGTCAGCTCTGAAGACTCTTTTTTTACGCATTTAACAGTATAAGAGGCACCTTTTTTGTTTCTGTCTTATTATCTTCCTCCTCCTCCTCCTCCCCCTCCCTTCCCCTCGACTTCTTCTCCTTCTCCTCCTCCTCCTTCTCCTCCTCTTTCTCCTCCTGCTCCTCCTCCTTCTTTTTCTCCTATAGTTCCTGGTATTTAGTGCTCAATTTGATTACTCCCTATGGGAAATTTTATAATATTATGCTGAACTGCCTCCTTCATTCTTGAAATTCTCTGGTTAACTCTCAGTGTCCACTTAGAGAGATAACCCTAAAAACATATTTGGCATATAGAATTCACAATTTTGAATATTTTGAAAAGAGTTAAATATGACATAATTAAAGTTTCAGATCTAAAATAGTAAATGATTGGCAGTAACAATTACTAAGTAAAAAAAATGCATGAATTAGAATAGCATTTTATTACTCTGATGATATCTTAGATAAATCCAAACAAAATACATTGACTATCCTCACTTTAATCAGACACAGTTGTGATTATTGTTAGAACCTAAAATTTAAAGTATTTATTTGTACTTTATAGAGGATCATATTAAAACTGTGACTTTTCTCATTACAATTCACTTGTAAATATATACTAATTCATATCTAAGCAGTTATGTGCAAAACTGTAAAGCAGATAATACAAGAAAAATTGTCATTATACAGCGCAGTTGCTTGTCTTCATGCTTAAAATGAATTGATTTTAATCTGTGATTGAACTCGCTCAATACATTTTCATTCAATAAATGGATAATATAACTATCTGGGAAATTAAATCTTCAGTAATGTGAATCAAAACATGAATATACAGTTCCAAAACAATTTAAATGACAAAATGTTTAAGTGAAAATCTGTTCAACAAATATTTACAGAATGTTATTATGTAGGATCTATGCTAAATAATTCTAAGTTTATTTCACATAATAGTGCTTTACTTATAATGGAATTGGCCATAGTCAAAGCAAAAATTGCATTGGACACAGTCAAATATACAAAAGAAAAACTTATGTAGCCCTTTTATGACAGAGAAGGCAGGCCACATCTTAGACTGAGCTTAACTCTGCTAAATAAAGAGTTAGGAATTTTGGGGAGCTGAGATGACAGATTATACTTCATTTTTATTTATTAACTGACTTTGCTAAAACAAAAGTAAAGTTTCTCATATCTTTTGAAGGTAGTACTTTGACAACTTAGAACAAGTCTCTTGAAAAAGTTAGGAAAGAAGGGCACTGTCCTTGTCAATGATTACATTCCAAAGTGATAGCTGCCAATCCATGAGAAAGTCATTCCTGTGTTTCAAAAATGGCAAAAAGGTTTTTTTTTTAAGTGTATATACATCAAAGGGGCAGATAACTGACTGACAATAACAAAATTTTAAAAATGTGTTCTATGGGCTGTCTACCTGTTCTCTTGATGGTCTGTTTGGCTTCACAGAAGCTTATCAGTTTAATGAGTACCACTTGTCTATCTTATCTCTTGTGGCATGGGCGAATGGGATTTTGATCAGGAATTGATTGCCAGTTCTAATTTCCATAAGGGTGTCTCCTGCATTTTCTTAGAATATTATCGTTTAAGGTTTTACGTTTAGGTCTTTGATTCATTTAGAAATAATTTTTGTGTATGGTGAAAGGCAGAGATCTTGTTTTAATCTTCTGCATGTGGTCAGTCAGTTTTCCCAGCACCAATTACTGAATAGGTTCTCCTCTCTCTAGTAGTTGATGGTGGAGGCTTTAGCAAAGTGAGTTGATTGAGAAATTGAGGTTTGCTTCTGGAATCTCTATCCTGTTTCATTGGTCTCTATGTCTGTTCTTATACCAATATCAGGCTGTTTTGATTATTGTAGCCTTATAACAAATTTTAAAGTCTGGGAGTGTGACACCTCCTGCTTTTTTGTTTGTTTGTTTGGGTTTTGTTTTTGTTTTTGTTTTGTTTGTTTTTTTGCTGAGTATTGTTCCAGTCAGGGTAGCCATCATCAATCGCTCAAAAAACAACAGATACTGGAGAAGATGTGGCAAAAGGGAATACTTCTACACTGACGATGGGAGTGTCAACTAATACAACCTCTGTGGAAAACAGTTTGGCGATTCCTAAAAGATCAACCTTCCATACGATCCCACAATCTCCTTACTTGGAATATACCTGGAGGAACTCAAATCACTCTATGAAAATGATACCTCCACATGTATGTTTATTGCAGCATTGTTCATAATAGCAAAAACATGGAAGCAACCATGTTGCCCATCAAAAACGGACTGGATTAAAAAAATGTGGTACATATACACAATGGAATATTATGCAGCCATAAAGAAGGACAAAATTATGAACTTCACAGCAACCTGGATGGACTTAGAATCTATAACACTAAGTGACCTATCATAGAAACAAAGAACTGAGTACCATATGTTCTCACTTATACGTGGACCTTGAACAATTTTCATAATACTATAAGAATTGGCAGTAGTGGGAAACTGCCTGTGGGGGGTGGGGTGGGATTAGCAGTAGTGGGAATCTACCAGGGATGGGGCCACACCTCATCAACAAGGGTACATGCATAATGAACATTTGTATACCTAACCCTGAATTGTACCCCACATCTTTAAAACAACAAAAAAAATTAAATTAAAAAAAAAAAAAAGAGGAAGAAAGGAAATTCTTCACTGACCCCATAACAACTTGAAGATGCAAATCCCAGTGAAGGACCCAAAATCTTACAAAGTAAATAGTTCAGTTTGTGAAATCAGACTCATAAGAATTAGAAATTTTACAGACTGTCAAACTGCATTGATAATTTAAATGACTCAGGAAATCATGAGATATAGGTGAAGCATGGAAAAGTCTGAAGCTGCTCATGTCCTTTACATATCATATTAGAATGTGTTTCAGTTCAGATTTAACATATTTGGTTTCTATAATGCTTTCAAGACACCATTTGAGCTAAAGAAGCTAACTAGTCTTGAATTATCACCATGTATACTTACTTATTTTACATATATTAAATGATGTTTTTGAGTCACAGTTCTACATTTATTTACAATAAGCAACATGCACTGATGCTATGGTCTGAATGTGACACAACAAAATATATATGTTGTGTTCCAACCCTCAAGTTTATGGTATTAAGAAGTGCAAACTTCTCTCTGATTTACTTTCTAAATACACTATATTCTCCAATCTAAGAAAAAAAATGTGGAAACTTTGGGATCCCTCATGAATGAGATTAATGTCTGTATAAAATAGACCCCAGGGAACTCACTCATTCCATCTTTCATGTGAATCAAGGAAGAAGAATCAAGAAGTGAGCCCTCACAAGACACTGAACCTGCCTGCGCCTTGATCTTGGAATTCCCAGCCTCCAGAACAGTGGGGAATAAATTTTCGTTATTTAAGCTACCCACTTTAAAATACATTATTATAGCAACCTAAATGGACTAAGATCAGAAATGTTCTAATCCTTTCCCCAGAAGAGGAGGTAAAATCCTTGGGTATCCTATAATAAATACTATGATATAAAATTAACAACACTTAAATACTGATACAAGGTCAATACATCTTATGTTATATAATAGGAGAATTTAAAAAACAGAGTAAAAGTACTTGCTAAAACATATACACACAAACATATTTACAACAAAATAAGGGCTGGTCTTTATAACTACCTTCCCCTACTACCCAGTTTGTATTATCTTTGTGTTCAGCAAGACCTTCAGCTTGTTGTGTTTCTTTACCTACTGAGGTGACCTAAACCTTCATTCCTGAAATATCTAGCCTATTTCCAGTCCTGCCGGAATTTGGTTGTTGTGGCTCTTCATGGACCCTAACCACAGGGCATGCTAATATTAAGACATATCTTAAGTTATCTACAAAATTCTAGACGTGGTATTCCTTACCTCCATTGTGGAGTATTACCCAATTTCCCATTGGTAGTTGAGATCAATTACCCCAATATGCACTGTAAGTCTGTTTTGTGTATGCATGGTTTTTATTTTGTTTTTGCCTGGAGACTTATAGGCATGAGATGCTCAAAGTGGCTGGATGGCAGTCTTAATTTCAAATTCAATGAAGTCATTGATTTGTCCCTGGTTGAAGACTTCCTCTCTCTGGAACTAGGCCAACAGACAGAGCATAAAGCTGCAGAAAGAGAAACATAAATTTTTTCTAATGAGTCACCGGGGGGAATGGTAAATGGTTCACTTTATTATTTCCATTGAGATATGTGAATCTTAGCTATCAGAGAAACAGCATCATATATTGAACCCTGATTCAGAGCATGTTCAGCCTTCTGAAAAACTCTGTCTTAGCTCTTCAAGGTATTAGCTGGTAATGTTACTGAGTCTTCAAAAGTCTATTTCACCATTAGCCAACTGCTTCAAGATGGTAAAAAACAATAAGTTCAGTTAATTACATTAGCATGGGAAACACAGCCACACTTTTGGTCAGAAGCAATGCTGCATGGAATATCCTGACAGTGGAAAAGGAATTCTACAAGCCCACATACAGCAGTTTTGGCAAAAGCCTTGCATGCAGTGAGGACAAAACCATTGCCAGAGTAAGTGTCTATTCTAATAAGAATAAAACATTATTCCTTCCACAATGGAAGCAATGCAGTATACTCAGCCTGCCACCAAGTAGGTGGCTGATCATCCTGGGAAAAGATGCTATATCAGGGGCTCATTTGTCATCTACACTACTGGTCCCACTCAGACAGTTGCTTTTCAGTAAATGGACTGGAGTGTAACACCCAAGCAAGAAACACACTGCTTCTCTCTCTAGGCATTGTGACTCTTTTGTGGTTGTAGGAAGGGCCAGATGCAACACTTTCTCCTTCACCTTAGAAAGAATATCTCAATCTGCTCTCTAGTGAACCCTAGTAAATTTCACTAAGGTCTTAAGACCTCCAAATTTTAGTAGGAATGCAAAAATCTTACCAATAAATCTAAAATAATTGATGCATTTTGCTTCCTAGGCCCAAACAGCATAATGTCATCAATATAATGAACCAATGTGATATCTGTGGAAGGAAAAAGGACTCAAGATTCCTTTGAACTAAACTATAATAGAGGGCAGGAGAACTGATATACTGTTGAGTAAAGACAGTGAAGGTATATTGCTGGCCTTGTCAGTTTAAACCAAAATATTTCTGATACAACAGATGGACAAGTATGTAGAAAAAGGCATACTCCAGATCATTAGTTGCATTCCAGGTACCAGATTATGTGCTAATTTACTCAAGCTATGAAATCAGATCTGGTACAGCAGATGCAATTGAAATCTCTACAAAATATTTTATATAACACTAAATTCATTGACACATGCTACTCTAACAGTGGAAAATTTTATCTCGTCTCATATTCTTGACATCTTCATTAACTGCCTAATATATGATCTTAACTCTTCATTTGTTATCAAACAAAGACTAACCCTATACTGCATCTTACAACCTCAACCTATCAAGTACACTCCTGAGCACTTCTACAATGTCTCTTGCAACTCCAGATTAATTTGTAGGCAAATTATTCCATGTAGTGATGCATTATTCAGTACGTTCACTTTACTTCAATGCCTTTACTTGAATTCTTCCCCTGTCATTGCCATATAGCATTCTTTTTTCAGCCATCTTAAGCATTGATTGATTTTTGTTTTACTTGATTTCTTGGATCTAGAAGACAAACTGTTTCTTTTTTCTCTAGCGACATATCCAAAATGTTACTACTCTTTCTTCTCGAAAGGAAAGCAGATATTTTGTAGTTTATTCTATCCGTTTGTATTATATTTTCTCTTTACTATTCATATTGTTTAATCTAGTTCTCATTCATCTGGTTTATGGCTTATTTTCTATTTTTGTGCATCATTTTAGTAATATCACTATAATTTAGATACCTAATACTAGTATAAAAAAGGCTCATTTAACAACTTGAAAATAAATATATTAACTTCAAAAACTTTCCTTTGACTGCATACATATCAGACTACTTACCTAGTTACACTCTAGATTTGTACTGTTCAGTAAGGAAATTGAGCAATGAAATGTGGCCTGCAGGACTGGCATGAAATTTTAATTTTAGTTCATTTAAATGACAAAATTAAAGCTGAGTAAAATATTTTTTCATGAAATATAGCAATTGTTTTTGGCATAACTGGATTCCACTATAACAACTACAACAAATAAGATAGCATTGCTGTACATTAGGGCATTTTTCAGATCTATGCATCATTACTTATTACACATAAACATATCACTGTATGTTTTGTGTACATGGATTGAGTCCACGTTGAGGGGGTTCCCCCCAAAAAAGAATGTATTTATGAAAGAATGTGTATTTATTCTTACATGTTTAAACTTGTTACCTTCAAATTACTCTTGGTTTAATGCAATACACCTATTGAGATGCTATTTACATTGCTCAAAACAGTTTTAGAACTCATCCATTCTGATGCCCTTTGGTACTTCTGCCATCCTTTGTTTCACTTCTTCCACATTGGCAAAATGTTACTCTCTGAGAATGTTTTCTCATCTGGGGAAACAAAAATAAAAGTCTTTCTAAATGAGATCCAGTGAATGGGAGTGGGGCACAGAGGTCATGCTCTTTTGGGTCAAAAACTGCTGAACACTCAGCATGGTGTAGACAGGTGTGTTTTCATGGTTGAAGAACTAGCCATCTGTTTGTTACAATGTGGGACATTTCTTCCACAAATCGTGAGGCACAGCAATGCTAGCAGGCACATTGATGCTGACAGGTTCCTAGAACACTTACCTAGCAGAAGAAGCCTGTACTACAATGGTCCCACCCTCCAAAAGATAATTTCTTTCATGGGGGTTTCCCTCTCATAGATTACTTTTGTCTATGCATGAATGTAAACTATAGATTTTTCATTTTAATATATTTATGCAAAAAGCACAAGGTATTGTTTTAACTATGACAATAGTAATTAACAATTAAACTGAAGTATATTTATTAAGTTTTAAATGTAAAACAAATGAATTATTGTTCTATTTAAGAGTAATTATAGACTTTTTTAAGTTATTAGCATTTCATTTCAAAATATATGTCTTTTGTAAGTTTTTGTTTTCTTGATAATGTTTTGATAGAGTTGTGACATTCTTTTCTGGATATTCAGAAGTTTTTGTTGTTGTTGTTGTTTGTTTTTTTACAGAAGCTTTTTAGATTATTTTTATTTTTTAGTGAGAAAGCAGGATTTATTGAGCGGACAGAAAAGCTCCCACAGTGGGAGGGGACACAAAGGGGTTGCCCGCAGACTTATGTTTTGATCTCACTTTGATATATCCTTCCTCTTTTTAAAAAAATTGTGGTGAAAACACATAACCTAAAATTTAGTATCTTATCCATTTTTAAGCATGTAGTTTAATCATGTTAGGTATATATTGATATTGTTACAAAACATCTCCAGAACTTTTTCATCATGCAAACCTGAAACTAGATACTCATTAAATAACTTTCCTTTTCCTGTTCTTTTTTTTTTTGTCCTTAAAAAAAATTATCAGAGCCTGGTAATCAACATTTTACTCTGTGTTTGTGCATTTTGTTACCTTAGACATTTCTTTTAAATATATGATTTGGGTCTGGGGTGGTGGGAATGAGGGAAAAATAATAAATAAATAAATATAAATATGGCTTACCAGTTTGCAAATATTTTTTCCCAGTCTTGGGCTGTCTCCCTGCTCTCTTGATGGCTTCTTTGACTTTGCAGAAGCTTGTCAGTTTGATGAGGTCCTACTTGTCTATCTTATCTCTTATGGCATGGGCAAATGGGACTTTGATCAGAAACCAGTTGCCAGTTCAATTTCCATAAGGCTATCTCCTGCATTTTCTAAGATTTTTATAGTTTGAGGTTTTACATTTAAGTCTTTGATCTATTTGAGTTGATTTTTTGTGTATGGTGATAGGTAGAGGTCTTTTTCAATCTTCTGCATGTGGTCAGGCAGTTTTCCCAACACCATTTACTGAATAGGTTCTCCTCTCCCCAGTAGTTGATGATGGAGGCTTTATCAAAGATGAGTTGGTTGAGAAATTGAGGTTTTGCTTCTAGAATCTCAATCCTGTTCCATTGGTTTATATGCCTGTTCTTGTACAAATACCAGGCCGTTTTGTCTATTGTAGCTTTAAAATAAAGTTTAAAAGTTTAAAGTCTGAGAGTATGGTACCTCCCACTGTTTGTTGTTGCTGTTGTTGTTGTTGTTGTTGAGGATTGTTTTGGACATTTGTAGCTGTTTATGTTTCCATATGAATTCCTGTATTGTTTCCAGATCTGAGAAGAATGCTGCTGGTAATTTAGTGTGTATTGTGTTAAATCTGTATATTGCTGGGGGGAGGGGGGGATAGCCCAATTACAAAGTGGGCAAAAGATATGAATAAACACTTCTCAAGAGAAGACATATAAGCAGTCAACAGATACATGAAAAAATGCTCAGTCTCACTAGTCATCAAATAAATGCAAATTATAACCACACTGAGATACCACTTAACTCCAGTAAGGATGGTCACATAAATAACTCAAAAAAACCAATAGATACTGGAGAGGATGTAAGGGAAAGGGAACATTTCAACACTGTTGTTGGGAGTGTAAACTAGTAAAACCTCTGTGGAAAACAGTTTGGCAATTTCTAAAAAAATCTAAAAATTACCTTCCATATGACCCCACAATCTCCCTACTGGGAATATATCTGGAGAAACTCAAATCACTCTATGAAAAAGACACCTGCGTACACATGTTTACCCCAGCATTATTCATAATAGCAAAAATATGAAACCAAATTTGCTGCCTATCGAAAGAGGACTGGATAAAAAAAGTGGCAACTTGAATGGACTTCTAGTCTATAACACTCGTGATCTATCACAGAAACAAAGAACTGAGTATCACATGGTTTCACTCATAAGCAGATCTTGAACAATTATCATAACATTATAAGAAAGGGATTGGCAGTAGTGGCAAATTGCCAAGAGATGGGGGGAGGAATTAGCAGTAGTATGAAACTGCCAGGGGATGAGGGGGCCCAACTCATCAACGAGAGTAATATTTATTTTTCTATTTTTTAATTTATATTTTAAATTTTAATTTTTTATTTTAAATAAATTTAGGATTAGGTACAAATGTTCATTATGCAGGTTAATGAGGAGTGCCCTGCCAGAATTGTACTCCACATCTTTAAAATAAATAAATATATGGCTTACAAATATTTTTTACCAATCTTTGGTTTTTGTCTTTTATGCTGTTTGTGTCCATTGATACAAAAAAATGTTTTTAAGTTTGATATAGTTCTATATATCTAATTTTTTTGCTGCCTCTACTTTTGGTGTTATATCCAATAATTCATTGCCAAGTACAATGTCATGAAGCTTTTCTTTGTGTTCTTTACTAGGAATTTCATAGTTTTAGATCTCATGTTTAGGTCATTAGTCATTTTATATATGGTGTAAGAAAAGAATGCAACTTTATTCTTTTACATTTGAAAACCCAGTTTTTTTCAATACCATTTGTTGAAGAGTCTCTTCTTTTCTTTTGGAATAAGTTTGGCATTTTGTAGACTTATTTTGACGTTTAAAACCAAAGCATACGAGTAAAAAATTTTCAGTAAAATGAGTCATGTAAAATTAGAATTAAATTTCCTAATAAAACAATTTTAAGGGATTCTGATTTTAGAGCTGTCCAGCGCTATAATGGACTTGGACTCTTATACACATAGGGACACACACACACACACACACACACACACATTAAAAATAAGGAAAAAGAAACAGATGAAATTAATTGCAATAATATATTTTAAACAATGTATCAAAAATATTATTTCAACATTCAATTTATATAGAAAGCAGTGAGATAATCTACTTTATTTTAGTCATACTAAGTCTTTTAAATCTATTGTATATTTTATGATTATATCATATCTCAATTCAGGAGGTAAATTTTTACCATGAATACGTGACTGTAATTTAATTTTTTCATATTTAAACTTGAAAATATAGATTTGCATGCCCCTACCCATCTAAATATTTTAAAAATATTTCAATCACTGAATTATCTATCAAAAATTTTATTTTAATATGAAGTTTTATACCAAAACATTAATCTATTTGGAAGAATTGGTTTACCTCCAAGAAGAGGTAGGCTTTTTTATTTAATCTCAAATTTATAAACTTTACATTCAAAGAGGTATTTTATAATTGACTCTAAATTGAAAATGCTCTATAGCATTTAGGTGAATATGCTGTAAAAAGTGTATCCATGACGCTTTTCTCTGATTTCACTTCAGAACACACAGCAAAAATATTTTTGAAAATGTTTTCTGCTATAAAGTGAAACAATAAGGGAAATATCAGAATATCAGGTATGAGTTTTACAATCTCAGCAAATGAGTGAAATAATGTAGATTGTCTCATTTTTTATATACATTGAATACTGAGACTTTATTTTTGACATACTATTTTAAATATATTATTAAAATTAATTTTATCTGTTTCTTTTTACTTTTGATTAATACAAAATTGAAAAATAGCATATGTGGCTCACATTATATGTCTATTGAACTTCAATGATCTAGGCTTTGTTGTCATCAAAAACTATTCCACCCTTGACATCTTCTTTTTCACATTCTGCTGTAAGAATATACCTCCAATTTCAAACTTCACCTTATATAGTTTTGTGCACTACTGCTACATGACTTTTATGAGTACTTGATTTTAATGATTCCCAAACTGTGTGAGAAACAGTGTCTCTTCACTGTACTTCATATCCAGCAAGCATATAGAATGACTTTTTCATAAAAATTCACTTTCTTTTTTTTTTTTGATAAACAACTGAAATTTATTTCTCATAGTCCAGAGGATAGGAAGTCCAAGATCAAGGTGCTGGCAGATTCAGCGTTGAGTGGGAGTTCACTTCCTGTTTCATAGGTGTCTGTCTTCTCCTTGTGTGCTCGCATGATGAAAAGGGTTTTCTTGGGCCTCTTTTATAATGTCACATTCATGACGTAATCACCTCCCAAAGGCCCTACCTCCTAATACCATCATATTGGGAACTAGATTTTCACATATGAATTTGATGGGGAGAAGGAAAAATATGCAATCCATAGCAAGGTTTAATGGGTGAGATTGAAATGTAGTTGATTATTCAGTTGAGCCTCTAATAGTGGAGCCACCACATTCTATAATTGTGGGAACACAGATGACCCATCAATAGGTGAGGTCATTCAAAGTGCCATCATCTGGACACAAAGCCATCTCTGAAAACAGAAATGAGCCTCTTTACCTCTTTACCTTGGGCATGCATCGTCAGGATGTCTAGGAAAGAAATTCTGTGGGCAAGTCCATCCTTTGAAATCAGAGCACAGATACCTGCAGATGGTCAAAGGAATGGCTCAGGGTCCAGGACCCCATTTTTTGCATTTTTTGTAAAGACTCTGTTCATTTCCTTGTGCCTTCCCTCTAAAATTAATGAAATCTTTAAGATCTAGGCCTTCCTAGCTGCACTAGGGGAATACAGGGATTTTGTCCACAAGGATCTGAATGTTAAAGGGAAAGCATTGCTTCCTGGAGTAAAACATGGTAGTAGAAGCGGGAACATACACTAAAGGGAAAAGGTAGGCTTTGGGGTACGATGTGAAGTGCACTTGGTTCTAGCTTGCAGTACTTTTTCAGAAGTTTTACTCCACAGAGGATGGACCTGGTTTTAGTATAGGGTCTAGTTTCTCTTTATAGCTCTCCACCTCTGCTGCACCAGAGGATTTTTTTTTTCAGATTTTATTCTCTGGGGATGTAGACTACCAGGTCCCTGTTCCTCTGCTTCTTTGCTCTCCTGGAAATGTGCTGGACAGTTTGTCCTTGGCACGACTGAGGGATTCCACCTTACTGTAGAGCACCCAGGCCCGTAGTTCCAGAACCACTGGTCACACATCTTCACAGAGTCCCAAGCCTCCAGTCTCCTAAGGTTACACTTTGCTTTAAAATGCAGATAGACCATTTCTAGTCTGTCTCTATTCATTTGGGGAAGTCTAGTGCCCTAGATGTTATGTCCAGTATTTCCAGGAAGGGGTGTGCCCTCCTGGTCTCTTTCACCTTTGGATTCCTGCTCCAAACTTCCTTCTCAATCTCCAACAGGCTTCTAAGTTTGCCTGGAGAGTGCCCTGCCTTCTGCAGAATCATTTATAGTAGATGATAGCATATAATGGAGCAGCACCAAGGAGCTGGAAACAACTTAAAATAAGTCTCCTTGCTGTGTCCTGACCTGACCCAGAGACTCTGTGAACTTTATAAAATGACTGTTGTTTTATACCATAGATAAACAGTCAGGAAGAACTCATCTCAAAGAAACTGGTTCCTTTGGCTTGAAAGCTGATTAGTGAGCCATTTGGTTATGACAGGAAGGGTCCCAGTTAGTCTGCAGAAAAGAGCTACAACAAGAAAACTGGGTTGTTCAGTAAAGTGAAAGGAATTTAGGAGTTGTCCTTTGGTAGCTAAATGATGAGAGGTGTAATATAAGGCGGAAACTGGGAGTAGAGAGAATACAATTCACTTTCAAATATCCAAACCTATTTTTTTCTTCTTTCTCCTTTCTCTTTCCTTCTTTACATCTCTTTTCTCTTCTTCTTTCCTCTCATTTCCTCTTTCCACATTCTCTTTCTCCCTTTCCAATTTTCTTGCCAAAAATTCTCCAATGCCAATTGAACCTACCTACACATCTGATCCACATGTTGTCAAACCAAAATCAGACTTAAGATGACAACTTCAGTCTCACAACATTTTTTAGAAAGTTATCATTAGCTTTTTTTTTCTGAGATGACAGCTTTGCATTATTTTCTTTTTCTGCTTACACAAAACTTTATGTCTTCATCTGTAGTTGGTAAATCTTATTCACACTTGTACCTAAACACTACTCAATTAGAATTCATTATTCTTCCCATTGCCAAGAACAAAATTATATCAGGGCTTCTATTCAGCTTCAAAGGTACGGACTTCACTTTTGCTTTGATATAATCTGTGCTCACCTGTTCAAAGATGTCATTCCTTTAGTTTTTACCTTGTTAGAACCAAGTTCCTCCCCTGCCCACACTCGAGATACTTATAAGATTGCAACTGTTATAATAACTTATCTAAAACTCTTGATTTTAAACATATTGCACGTGTATTTATTTCTTTAACATGTTATTGAAATTGCACTTTCCTAAGCCACCACTGTCCTTCTTATAAACATATTCATGGACATATTTCTGTGATGCTAGTAAACATATCCCAATCGACTTCTTTATATCACACTCTACTGCCGTTTATCTCTTATGACAATCTAAATTTTATTTCTTGCTTCCTCTTCCACTATATAACTTTAAATATAAGACTTTCTATGATTTAGACTTATTTTTTAAACCACACTCCCAAAGAGGCATTATTATTTTTACTGCTTTTAATACTATCTCTATTTTAAAATTTCTAATTTTTGGGCCCATGTACTTGATTTTCAATTACCTATTTTCAACTATAGCACTTTTGAATTTATACTCTTGTATGTCTTATAGGCATATCTAAATTATAATTTTCATTAGAAACTTGAAAGTTTCCACCTTTCATATATACAGGTACACACACACAGTTTTTTCAGGAATTGCAGCTTAATTACTAGTGGAGACTATAGGAGTTATTAAATACAGAGACCATTAAAACCTATTTCTCTAAAATACATCTCACATTTTTTCTCTTGTCTGAAAATTACCATTCCTCTTATCTCTATTCTTCTATTTGAAAATACTCTCTTCCTCTCTCAAACCAGCAGCTGGACTGAATTTTAAAAACACAAATCAGATATTGACATTATTTTGCTAAAAGAGAGAAAAAAAGACAAAGATATATTTTCAACAAATCTATATATGTTGAAAAAGAAAAAAAAAAAAAAACCAACAAATCCAGTATAAATAAGATGCTGCCTATCAATAAACCTCATCTCAGCATACTTCATTTCATGACTTGTCCTTTAAATTAAAAATTAACTTTGCATGCTTTTATCAGTCCCTTACACAATCATGTAAAAATGTGTTGAGTCAATCCCCTGGATATGATTAAAATACCTTCTATCAAAGTATAAGAAAAATTATTTTAGTATCTGAGGGATGTTTCTAAAAACAGTGGTTGCCAAAAACAATACAATGAATCATGGTGATAGGTGAACTCCATCACTGAAGCAGCAAAACCAATATATTTTCCGGGATGCCAGTGTTTTATCTGTAAATGAGTTGCAAAATGCTATTCAAATCAAATTATTACTCAAGAAATATTTTTTTCCTAAGTTTAAATGTCAAAACCTTTGTGGTTTCCACAGACTGACTAAAATATACATAAATAATTTTAGTATAAAATTTTATATTAAATTAAATTAAAATATATAAATATAAAATAAAACCAGAAACTGAATGTCAATAGTGTTATTTGTGGCTTTTATTTATTTATTCTTTTTATTTATTTATCTATTTATTTTAAAGATGTAGGATGCAATTCAGATTTAGGAATACAAGTGGTCATTGTCCAGGTAAAGTTTGGCCCTCCGTTTGGTCTTCCCTTCACCTAGTTTGAGATCAGATACCCTTATTGATGTCATGTGTGCCCCCTTCCTTGGCAGTGTCCTGCTACTGTCAAGCCCTTTCTTATTGTATTATGGTAAACATTCAGTGTCCACTTATGAGTGAGAACATTTGGTAGCCAGTTCTTTGTTTCTGTGATAGATCACTGAGTATGATAGACTCTAAATCCATCACAGTTGCTGGGAAGTTCATACTTTTGTTCTTCTTTATGGCTGCATAGTATTCTATCATGTATACATACCACATTTTCTTTTATTCACTCCAGTTTCCATGGGCAGCACTGTTAGTTCCATGCTTTTTGCTACTGTAAATACTGCTGCATTAAACATACATGTGCAGTTATCTTTTGTAGAGTCATGACTGTAAATCCCTGCAAATACATCTTCAAGATTATATGTCATTAAATATTAATTAAATGCTATCAATTTTGTATCAAATGTCAGGTAACAGAGACTCTACTTCTACATTTTGTCTTCTTTTACAAATCATAAATGTTGTAGATAGCTTTAGCACAGATGGTTTCTCTTATATTTCTCTAGTAAGGTTTAGGCAAATCAATACTTAATACTTTATTTTGAGAATGTAGCTTAAAAGGTACAGAACAGGTAATGGGTGCACAATAAATATTTAATAAAGAAAGGAGAGAACATCTATAATGTCTTCAAGTTTCTATCAAATGAGCCCATTTGTAGTTGGCAAATTATTCACGACATGCTGTTTGCAACTCTAATTACAAGTATTATTTACTAATTATGATCAATAAGAATTTATTATTGAAAAAATAATGAGAAGAAAATGACAGTTATTGAGTAGTAATCTGTTTAAGGCAGTTTAGTAGTCTGTGCCTTCTAATATTTGTGTGTCTTTATGCAGGCATCATAATTTTATTAAGTAGTAGAAAAACTAGGTAGTGAAAGAAAGAGGTTAACAAGTAAAAATATTCTACATAAAATCTTACAGTAAAACTATATAGATAACTTAACTTTAAATAAGATATTCTTTGAGTAGTCAAATTTGAAAGGCAGATAAAATAATTAAAAAATATGTGCTTTACCGCTTAGGAAATGTTTAAGAGAATGTAAGCAGTATATAAGCATTGATAGAGAATATGATATAGATTTTTAAGTCCTTTTCTAACTATATTATTATATTATTTCATTGCTCCTGATTCAACAGTCAATGAAGAAAATGCAACTTAACATTATAACAAATGAACTATAAGTTTTATTAAATTAACAGCAACTTTCTATTGAAAGTATTTTGAACAAAAAAAACCTTGTTTTATATTACCATAAATAAATTAAAAAACTATCCCAGGTGACCTCCTGATGGCATATCTTGATTATTGTTTTTCAACATTTCAATAACAAAATATTTTGTAACAGATTATTTGGATTGAGTCCTTTGTAAGATTTAATAGTAAAATGTAAAAATAATCCAAATAAATACTCTGCTTTCCTGTCAAATCTACAATAAAAATGCACATTACGTAGGTTACTTTTCTACTATACCAATTCAGTAGCAAATATAGCACCATATCCTTTCACTATACTGTTTTTTCTGTTCTTTCTGTTTATAATAATATCATCTCTGAAATAGTGCTGAAAAAATAATAATATGCCATAATTTTATGGGCAAGAAGTTATCTTTAATGAGTTTGTATTTATAAAAGTTATATTTTATTTTCAAATTTATGAATATTTTCAAAATTTACTGATATATTTGCATAATTTTTAAAACAATTTGAGTCTAACACAATGAAGAAAATGTTCTATAAAATGATTTATAAAAAGCAGGTAATAAATAATTCTACAGATTTTACTATTAGCAAGAAAATGTCTTTTTGGTGTCTTAGCAAACCACATTCCTCTTGTAGACAGCCAAAAGAAATTTTGCTCTGCCATCTGTCTATTTTAATATCCTACATTTTATGTCATCTGCTGTGCCTCAGTGATGATAAATTTTATCTTATAGTTCACTGGATAAAATTTTCATAAAAATTCATATGATCACTCACGTCTTGCAATTCTTTCATGCAGCTTTGAGGTGGCTATTGAAACCCATTCAAAGTTCAAAGCAAGCTATAGATTTAGCAAAAACTTACAAAGTGAAGCACAATCTTTTGGATTTTTCAAAATGGTTAATAAATTAAAGGAAAAGTAGAAAAAATAGAAAGCTTTTAAGACCTACATTTTTAAGTGAAATGCTGATTAATCATGTGTTGTTAAAATAGTTAATATTAAAGAAACTAAAAGGATAGTATTTATTGTTAGATAGAAAATATTTTTTGTAAAATGAGATTTAAATGTTTCACTTTTTACATCAGTGATGAGATCTATAGGATAAACAGTTCTGTTCATTCAAAGCATAATAAGTCAATAACATTAACCTAAATAATTATGTTATTTTTTTCTTATTTATTTATTTATTTATTTATTTATTTTTATTTATAAAGATGTGGGGTACAATTCAGGGTTAGGTATACAAACGCTGTTTATGCAGGTACGCTTGTTGATGAGGTATGCCCCTCCCTCCCCTATGAGAAAACTGGAATGATGAAAGAGAAAATTCAAGATAAACTAACAACTTATTAGAAAACAACTAAGAAGAAGAAATCACATCTTTTACACAGAGATACTTTGGAAGTAATTCAACAAAAGCAAATAGAAAAGATGAAAAAAGAAGAAGATGAGGAGGAGTTGAAAGAAGAGAAAAGAGGAGAAAGAGGAGAAGAAGGGTAGAGGAAGAAAGAGGAGAGGGAAAAATTAGAAGGTGGAAGAAGAAAGGGTAGAAAGAAGGAGGACAGGATGAGAAAGGGAAACATGTATTGGAAAGAAAAATTATTCTTTTTACAATAATAAATTTTGTAGAATGGCTGGACTGTACGCTAAAATTTCTCAGAGGATGGAGCAAATTTACAAAAGTGTAGGCATGGGTAGGGAGGAAATTATCACAGAAATAATAGCACTGAAGAAAATTTAAGATTGTAAATAATTGAAACTATACAGTGCCAATAACGGTGAAGGAAGAAGATACCAATTTAGGTACTCAGATCAATGAACATTTTGAAGAAAGAATAAAAGCAAACAAAAGGGACTCTATAAGTGAACTTAAAATAGAAATGCTATGGTCTGTTCAATAAGGCTAAGTAAGCAATTCTGAAATAGAAGAAAAAGATCTCCCTTTTTGGAAAAATCTAACTAGATAAACAGAGTAAAGCAATGAATGGGATGCATGAGAGTGTATAATTATGTAGACAAATTATCATTTTGACATAAAGGAAAGGTAATTCATCCAGGAAAATAATCTATTCTTTTATACGCTACATGATTAAAATATAAAGTTGACTCTAATATCACATGGATTTTAATAACTAAGAGAAAATAGAAAAAAGTTCAGTAGACTAATACTGGCTATAAATAGCACAGCAAACTTAATATTTTACAATGCCTTGACAAATATTTGCATAAGCAATACACTATAACAACTGTTTTATTTTTATTTTAACACTTAGATTCACCAGTAGATAAATAAATGCTTAAATAAGAAAAGGATGTTTGCTCTAAAATATTAGAACAAGTGGAGAAGAATCAAATTCAAAAATAGCGTAAGAACACTGAAAACTCATTTTTCTCTGCTTGAGAAATATTGAAATGGTGTATAAATTCAATAAATAAATATATTGATAAATAAATGCACACCTTAAAGCTTTGGGGGTCATCTTATAAATCTAAACCAGAAACCACTAAAAATATTTGTATTAAAAAGGAGAGGAAGGTGATTGAGATTACATGTTCTTTTCTATTTAATTTTGTTTTTAATTCAAAACTATATTTCTTCAAGTAAGTAAATAACACTAAAACATACTCTTTGGCGTTGTGGTTATAAAAATAGATCTAAATCTTGAAGTTTTATTTTAATAAAATTCTTCAATTGTGTGGCACAATAACACATTAATGACAAGTGATTATTCTTGGAATATGATATGGAATATCAACAAGAGGCTCACAGTAATCTTAAATAAACTAAGCAAAAGAGATATTGTATAAAATATGATATGTGATCTTAAAGATATGTACTTAGCTTAATTTATCTTTAAATTATGAAATGTAACTGTATTTCATTTCTATTACATAAACAGGTTAATTCATGTCATCATATGTATGCCATTTTAGTATTATCCATTCATAAAGATTTTAATAATAATTTTAATATTAAGCATTCCATGTCATTTTTTAAAAATTACATTTTAAAAAATATGTATGCATTCAGGGTGCACTGTTTAATTAAATGCTTCTTTAATATGACAGATTGGTTTACAATATTAAGTTTGTCGTTAAAAAGGAAATATAAAGACAATTATAATGATGATAGAACAAATAATGGCTCAGCACGACAACATTAAAAATTGAATACAAAACACTATACAGCATTAAATATTATATTTCCATTATTAAACCTAATATTGGCAAAACATTTATAACAAGAGTATTTTAAAAAGAAATATGCTGTCAATTAGAGTTTGATTGGTTTTATGGTGTAGATTGTGTTGATTTTGTAGGTTTGATATAATCAAAGTTCTATAAAAATTGTAGGCCTATGGAGAATCTTGGACTTTTTTAAATCACATAATTTATTAGTATTACAAAATATGTCTATAAAAACAGAGTTGCAGTATTCTGTTTATCTCATTTTTGAAAATCGCTGGCCTGACTTTTGGTAATAAGGCTCTGAAAACAAAGGCCAATTAAAAAAAACTGGGATGAGAATTTTGTAAAACACAAACAAATTTTATGCTATGTTAAATGATTTACTTTTATACCTTTGGTAATATTAAAAGTTTTTTTTTTTTTGAGCTATTAAGGAATGTATTTTTTCTTCTCTTAACTTCACAAATATGCCTTTAGAATGACCTGGAAGCATGATAACAAATGTGTGATTCTTTTTAAAAAAATATTTATTTATTATAGATTTGTGGACTACAAGTGAGGTTTTACTACATAAATAGGCTGCATGCAGGTGAGGTTTGGGTTTCTAGGTGGCTCTCAGAGAATAATATGAGCATAATTGGAATTTGGAATATAATGTTTTTATATGTATCAGCACAATACATTATTTGTAATTCTTATTTAGAAATATGAATTAAGTTAGACTTCCGCAGCACTCATTTTTCTTGGCTGTAGAGCCTTGAGTTCAATAACATTTATGTACATATTGTATGCACAAGTAAATCACATACATATCTAGATATCCATTTTATATCTAAGCCATTTGTTATTGTCAACAAGGATCTACTGCTCAGAATGTAATCTGGTAGGAGAACCACCATAATTTATTGGAATTGACTATATTATATGTTAGGAAATAATTTTTGCTGCAGAATTATAGAAAGAAGTTTAAAAGAAAATAACACATATCAACCTTTTTTGCCTAAAATTTCTGTATTACTTTAAAGTAATGCATCTCTAACTTGTTGCTTCGTAATCTTCAGATGAAATCTGAATAATATTTCTCTTTAAACTAAAAACACACCTTTATTTCTGACTAACTTCACTAACAAAGGGAACTTTTGTTGCGGTCTGTACTATACATGCTTCTAAAATCAAGAGCTAATAGGGAAGATTTGGAATGTTCCCAACACAAACAAAGAATAATGTTTAAAGTGATGAATATCCCAATTATTTTGATTTGATCACTACACATTTTATGCTCCTCTTACAATATTACATTTGCCCCATAAATATATACAATTATTATATATCAATACATTATTTTAAATAAAAAAGCTTGGTCTGTTCTTATGGTATAACATCACTTAAGGGGTGACCAATCATTTTTATTGTTAATCTTGTGGTGTCATGATACACTAGTGCTTATTTCATGTGGAGGAGACATCATTGTGTCCTTTTACTTGAGTCACCATCTGTTTGTCCTTTCTCCCAAATACCATTTGCTCTTCTGCCAGGAACAGACACATCCACTCTCCTCTGAGACATATTCTTATCAAACAATCCAGATTATCTTTCCTATGACATTTCCTCCTACACCATTGGCATGTAAGTGCTTATATTTGGATTCCAGGAATGGAAAAGATCAATTAGGAAAAGAGTATTACTTCCCATTAGACTTAAGAATAGGAAAAGAGAAAATAGGTAATAGGGAAATTTTGAATCTAAAATTATATGCTTATTCTTGAGGGTTATAATCTTCTCTATAAATTAAGTGAAAAGGAGAAAAGGTAGCTTAGGGTTGTAAGATTTAATGACTGTACTTCAGAGTACTCTCAGGATTCAGATAGAAAATTGATAAACTGCAGAGAATTAGGTTTAGCCATAAGGACTTTTAAAAATGAAAGATATCTACTGTAGAGCAATTAAATAAAACAATGAGAATTGATTAAAATAAAATTGGCTGGGATATAATAATAAATAGTGCTCAATCATCATATTGAAATTTAAAGTTGACCTGGAAGATAATATGTAAGACCCCAAAAGATGTAAGTGTAAGAGATATACAAGAAAGTGGCGAGCATACAAATAACTAAAAATAAAAACAGGATCTAAAGTAATTTTTGTTACTAATTTTACTATCATCAGAATATTATATATATTTTCTCAGCAGTTCTTCAGGACTGCTTTCCAAGTATTTGTAAAGTTTTTTGTTTTTTTTTTTTATAGCAGTCCCTGACTGAATATTTTTAGGTTTGAACAATCCAAATGCACCATGATATGGTTGTGACAGAACAAGTCTACTAAAAGATAAGTTTCAAATAAAGAACTATGAAACAGAGAACAGTGAAAGCTTACTTGATAAATGTATGTAGCTTCCATCTTACATTCAGTTCAAAAAGTGTGACTTATCTTCTCTTTTGTAATCTACTAAAAGTATAATTGTCAAAACTAAGGAAAAGATATGACAGATTTATCCACACAGACCCTAGATGTATAGTTATAAAAGCGACATTGGAGTTCTGTTATTCTCACATGTGATTATATATTCACCTAATAAGTTAAGTTGAAGCACTTCTATTGAAAAAATAACACTGTATTTGAAACACATATCTAAATAAATCATTTTTGGAAACTTCAACATTGTTTTTCCACCACAGAAACAAAAAAAACTTTTTTTTTTTTAATACTCTACCTTTCTACAAACATGGAAAGAACACATTCTACTATGAGTCACCTTAATGAATTTTCAACAAAGGAAGCTTTAGGAGCAGCCTGTTTATGCCTTATAATTAGTGGCATGCTGGAAAACTTTTTATAATTGGCTTTTAAAATTACCTATTATATATAATTTTATTTTTCAGATATAGGAGACATGAGGCACACAATTTACAAATCATAATAAAACATGCAATATTTTTATTGTGAATTCCAATTAATCAATTAGCTGTCTTAGATGGCTTCTATTGCTTTTTGCCAAATGCTAACCAAACTATGGATGCATATTATAAATTAGAACAGTTCCAGCATATATAGTGGTTGATAACTTTCTTTAACATTAAGGAGTAAAACAAAAGTGAAACTATTAAGACACACACTTGGGTTACATTTATTTTTTAATGGCATCAGCAACTTTTTTCTAAAATTGCATTAGTAGTTTTCAAATACTGGAAGACTAGTTTCTCAATTTTTTGTGTTATGATGTAATAGCTACAGGTGTGTCACATTATTAAATTACATTTGCGTTGTTAATATTTTACCTTTACTTTCTTAAGTCTAGACAAGACATAAGTATTAAATTACATCTCTATTCCTAGCTTTTTCTGAGTTTTGTGTTTTCAAGACTTACCATGAGCAACTGAAGCTACCAGTACATTGTCATTAAAAAAAGTTTTAGCAATGTGCCATAAGTAACATTATATAATATTTCTACCTGACAGGCACATGACAATAAATAACCTCAAGTGCATAGAAAATGGTAAAATTTTCTTAAACATATTATGCAGTAAGTTTTTAGAATTATTGCCTGCGTTTTTCATATAAGTTCAGTTATATCTTGTATTGTTATATAAACTCAGTTTAACCTATGTATTGAATTACTTTTCAACTTGTCAGACTGTTCTCCAATATTTAAACCTATTTAAAAAATTATGTTTCCCTCTTTTTTTTGCATCTAAGTAATACTTAGCAATTAACTACTTTTTTGTTTTAGCATTTCTATGGTTAAAATGTTGAGTGTATAAGTATACAACGTTGATATCAAAATAATGATTTTGTATTTGTTTTAATCTGAGTGCTAAAGAGGTTTTTCTTATATATATAGATAGATAGATAGATAGATAGATATAGATATATATATAGATATATAGATATGCTTTTGGACCACTTTTAGTACTCCTTCAGTTCCATGCATATTTGTTAGCATTTTTTGACAAAACAATATTTGTTTATATTGGTGGTGGTGATATAGATAGTGAATTTTTTTGGAATATATTCTGTCATCTTTCTCAGATAGTATTTAGATATTGAACAAAACTATTTGCAATATGCCACTTGTGTTAATTTTATCTGTAATCTTATTTGAGTAAAAATTGTCATTTTCCTTAATTTAAAAAAATACATTGAGAATTCCCTAATAAGTTTTGCTTCTTTGGATTTATTTTAATTTTACTTCAAATATATAGTTTATAGTTCTCATATTTGTGATATTAATCCACTGTAGTGCACCTTTGTATGTGGTCTAAAGAAGGGATACAACCTACATTTCTCTATTGATCTATATTTTCCGAATTACCTAAAAATATGCATAATGTCTCCATGAGTTTCTGACTCCAAATTTATTTCTGAGTTTTCTATTTGATTCAATTGATGTATATGTTCTACAAAATAAAATGAGGTGTTTGTCTTTACTACGACTTTGGAACATGCTTTAAATTTGCAAGGACAAGGTACTTCTTCACTATTTGGGTCAAAGTTATATTAATCTTGAATTTCTGCAGTCATATTCTCATATAGTATTTAGAATCTATTTGAAATTACATAGGAGAGATTTTAATTAGAATTGTACTATATTCATTATTAATATTGAGATATTTTACAATATTATATTATTATATTACAATGAATCTAATAAAATATTGTCTCATTCTACCATTAGCATAATCAATATCTTCATTTATTTGGGTTATTTCTATTTTTCTAATTGAAAATTAATGTTTCTCATACAATTACTAGACTTTGTCTTTATGTCAATTCTTAAATATTTTATGGTTATTTTTTCTATTGTGAATAAGTTATTTTTCCATTATATGTGTTACTGTGAAAGAAAAATACTACTATTTTTATATCAACCATATATGTGTGTGTCCTGCAAATAAGTTGAGAGTTTTTTATTTTTAAAAATTTGATTGTTTTGTTATTTCCATTTATAATAACATAGCATCTGCAAAGGAAATAAGCTTATCACTCCTATTTTAAAACTTGTCCCTCTTGTTTCTGTTTACTTTTATTGCATTGGTTATATTCATGACCACTGAACAATAGCATTTATCTCTTGCTATTTAATTAAAAATAAAGTGAATCTAACCTTTGCCCACTGAATATCTTTTATTAACTGTATTTAATGGATAGCCTGTATAAGTGAGAAAATTTCTTACTATTATTTGGGTGAATTTTGTCATAGGAAAGATACTGTGAAATATCAAATTATATCTCAACTCACTGTTGAACTACCCCTGCATTCTGGCTTAAAACCTGCATTTTATTGTTTAATGTCTATCTAATATTTATTATTTGTAGATTTTTTGGGAATGAGATTAGCTGTTTTTAAAGGTTTCTTTTTAATTGTTGTATTTTGCTGTTTTACTCCAACAAGTCAAAGTTGGATATATGTGTTTTGTTTTGTTTTGATCATCTGTGTATCTGAGTATTTTTGCCTTTCATGGATTCTAGAAAATATCCCTTTAAGTATTGGTTTTCCTCTATTTGTTATATTCTCTTTCTATACGTAATTTATTCATTTTCTCTCCTTTCTTAATGAATTTTTATCATCTTTCATACATTCCATTTTCTTCTCTTTAGCAAATTTTATGTATGATTTCCTCAAATTTATTTTTATTTTAAAACTTTATTTTAACGCTTGTCTAGTCATGTAAGTTATTCTGTTGAGTTCTGGTTAAAATATCTATTATTTTTCATTAGCAAAAATTACATTTAGTTCTCTTCCATCAGTGCTTTCCCTCTTAGATGTTCTATAATTTATTTGTTTTATCTTCAAAAAATTCGAAACATATTTATGCTTACTAAATATATTTTTTAAAACTTTTATGTTTTTATCTTAAAAATGTGGGGTACAACCCAGGGTTAGGTATACAAATGTTCATTATGCAGGTACCCTTGTTAATAAGGTATGCCCTCCTTCCCCAGGGAGATTCCCACTACTGCCAATTCCACTTCCCTGCCCACCTCCCCGCAGTTTCCTGCTGCTGCCAATTATTTTCTTATAGTATTACAATAACAGTTCAAGGTCCGCTTATGAGTGAGAACATGGGATACTTAGTTATTTGTTTCTGTGATACATCACTTAGTATTATAGACCTTAAGTCCATCCTGGTTGCTGTGACGTTCATAATTTTGTTCTTCCTTATGGCTGCATAATATTCCATCATGTATATGTATCACATTTTCTTTTAATCCAGTTCTCTTTTGATGGGCAGCACGGTTTGTTCCATGTTCTTGCTACTGTGAACAATGCTGCAATAAACATACATGTGCAGGTATCTTTTTTATAGCATCCCTTCTTCCTGAAAACCCCTGGACAACTAGGCATAGAAGGAACCTTCCTCAAAACAATAAGAGTCATCTATGATAAACCTGAAGCCAACATTGTACTCAATGTGTAGAAGCTGTAAGCTTTCTCCCTAAGAACTGGAACAAGACAATGATGTACACTCTCACTCTTCCTTCAACATAGTGCTGGAGGTACTAGAGGGAACAATCAGGCAAGAGAAAGAAATCAAATATATGCAATTATATATGCAATTAGGAAAAGAGTAACTTAAGTATTCCTCTCTGTAGATAATATAATTCTATACCCACAAAACCCCAGAGAGTCTGTCAAAAGACTTCTCGCACTGATGAAACAACTTTGATAACTCGGGCTTCAAAATCAATGTGCAAAAGACATTTGCATTTCTTTCACCAGCAACAAGCAGGCAGAGAACCAAATTAAAAAAAAAAAAAACACACACACAATCTCATTCACAATAGTCACAAAAAAAGAAAGAAAGAAATACCTTGGCATCCATATAACCAGAGAAGTGAAAGACCTTTGCAACAAGAGCTGCAAAATGCTGCTGAAAGTAGTCAAGAATGTCACAAACAAATGAAAAAACATCTCATGCTTATGGATTGGAGGAATCAATACTGTCAAGATGTCCATCCTACCCCAGACAATCTGTAGATTCAAGGCAATAACCATCAAATTACCAACTTCATTTTTCACAGACTTGGAAATGACAATACAGAAATTCATATGGAAACAAAAAAAGAATATGAGTAGCCAAAATCATCCTCAGCAAAAGGAAAAGGTGGGGGGTATCACACTTTCAGACTTCAAACTTTATTACAATGCTACAGTAACCAAGACACCATCCAACATTTTTTATTCAAAGCATTCATTTCCTATATAAATGTATAGTATTATAATTGTGAACCATTACCCCTGTAGGACACAAATTTATCAATTAGAATACAGTTTTACATAAAGCTTTTATTTGGCATTAGTTTTACAGACTCTACTCATTTTTAAAGTTACTTAGAGCAGTCAGCACCTAATTTTCTTGTTGCATAGGTTCATGTATCCACTACTAAAGTATATTTCAATTAGTATTATCTCTAAGAATGCATTGATTTTTATTTATACTCAATGCTTTATAATCAACTTAAATTTTCTCTTGTTCAAGAATTATGGTTTACTGTTTGGAAGGACTGGTATTTTGTTACCAAGTTCTGACAACAATCTAGACACTTTTTTTCCCCATGATTTTGTGCACCAGAAAAATCTATTGCTCTTTTCTTTTTTTATTCAATATTAATTTACCTCTTTACCACATTAGTGTCCATTCATTCCTTTATTAACCATTCAGCAAATATCTATTCACTATCAGATACCACATACTTTAAAAAGTACTTTGTATACAACATATACAATATCTATATCTATATCTATGCAATATCTATATCTATTCTATTTAGTGAGTTTACATTTTATGAGAAAGACAAAAACTAAATATATAAAATACTGCAAAATGTCATATAATGGTAAAACTATGTTGAAAAAAATAGAACAAAGTAAGAAAATAAAAAGTGATAAAGGCAGCTAATGTGTTAGATACCATAATAAGGAAAGTCTTGGGTAGGTAATATTTGATAGAATAATTTATTCTAGCATTTGCATCATTCTTAGGTGGAAGAATCAGCAGGAACAAATGTTCTTAGGTAAAATCATATTGAGTACTTTTAAGAAATCACAAGAAATATGTATTCTGAAGCACAGAAAGACAGATGGAATCTTGTTTTACAAGATGGAATTAGTTAAGGCCTTCTAGATGTTTAGAATGTTTTTTATCTCTTGGTAAATTTCTCATTTTGTTTATGTATTATTTTTCAGATTTTGTTGAGTCATCTATCTGTTCTCTTGTAGCCTACTTAGCTTCCTTATGACATTTAATATGAATTCTTTGTCAGGCACTTTGTAGATATCCAGTTTTGGAGGTCAGTTTCAGAAGAATTATTGTGTTCCTTTGATGGCAACATTAAAAAAATTTTTTTTTTATGTTCCTTGAAACCATGCATTGCTGTCTTCACATTTGCCAAAACAATCTCCTCCTCTAGTCATTGGGAGATAAAAACTTCAGCAGTTAGCTCAGCTAAAGATTCTAGGGCTCTCTCAGAACTTTTCTATGATTATACTCACCCCACATCTCTTTTTCTCTATTGAGGAAAAATTTTTAAGATTTTTATGCCCTCTCTTGACTCTGCAAAACTTGACTGAGTGCTTAGAGCCTCTATTTGTTTTCTCAAGGGCAATGGCCAGAAATGCTCAAATTTGAGTGCCTTCCCCCGCGACCCCCAGAGGAGAATTGGCTGTCTGCGCATGCCTACAAGCCATTTGTAAAGGCTTACATTTACTGTCCACAGGGGTGTGCTTGGAAAGTGACCACAGGGAATGAGTTAACGTGAGTCACATAGAAGATCAGGGGTCCCCATGGGACACTCGGAGTTTCTGTATACAGAGTATCCCAAGCAGCTCGTGGTCAGCTTCTTAATGAAGACTTCAAAATAGGTAGTAGGATCTGTGGACCTTTGTTTAAATCTTAGCCCTGGTTGCTGGGAGTTCCCACCAGTTCCCACCATTTCCCCATCCACTTAGTTAGTTGTTCTGATCATCTCAGTATTCTCAATGGGGTGATAAAATGCGAGACTCTTGGCAGTATCCCTCACAGCTGGGGAAGGCAGGTGCTTACTCACTACATTCTTACTTTCTCCATTTGAGAAATTGTAAGTCCAGGGCATCTTTTTTGAACCTTGCTGCCTTGGGGGAGAGATGACAAGGGTAAAGTGAAACTGTCCTCCACCTATTCAATGCTTCTATTCTCTGACTTTTTTGTACTAACAGTGTCTAAGAATTTTTCCACTAGTCTCCTGAACTCACACAAATATACTCTTATCCATGGGTGGTTTACATAACTGTTTTTGTAGGGAGATGATGATACAAAACACCTACTGTCTTGCTGACATCATTCCCTGTATCATTAATATTCTTATGTCAAAATAATACACCTAGCAAACTTACTACTATAAAAGGTCTGAGTAAATCAATACATAGTGAAAGAAGTCGAAGGTAGCAGTTTTTGTTGGAAAAAACAAAGCGCTTTGGAGTCAGAGTTATCACAGCCATTGACTTACTAGCAAGCAATATTGGCCTGTTTACCTAAACTTCCAAGACCTCAGTGGATACTGTTTGTGACAAAGTATGCTGCATGTAGGTGGTATAATAATACATAGAAACCATAAACAAAAATATGCCTATGCTCAATAGATAGTAGCTCCTATGCTAAAATTAATGTTACACTATGATATCACATATTAAATAAGATTAATATTGTATGCTAAATCTAAAAATGTTGGAATATTATCCTAAAGTATTTTTAAACGATAACAGCAAAAAATTGAACAAAACTTAATGAAAAACTGTATGGTTATAAAATCTGAAAAATTTTGTAAAGTTGAATTTTAAAGTAAATAAACTGTTATTTCAGGCTCTTGATTTGTTCGTTGTATACTCTATAAAGTAAACTCAACAAGTTATACATTTGTTAATTCAAACTTTATTCTAAACTATTCGAGAACTTAAAATATAATTCAAGTCAATTATGCTGACCATGTACTGTAATATAATACCAAGGGATTTCCAATTATATATTATATCACCTTTGGGACATACATATATTACTTAGCAGATCTTAGGCATCCTTTGGAGCCTTTTGTAATTTTTTTTTTATTCAAATGAAAACAAACAACTAATTGACAGGAATGATATACTATAATGTGTCAGTAACTTTAAAAAGCTAATTTCCTCAGAAGATTGATTTTCTAAATGAGAAAAAGCTATATTAATATTGTGTAGCTTCTCCAAGTATTAAAAATTGACCAGAATAGATAATCATCTGGCAACATGCCCGATGCTTCATGAATTTCTACTTAGGTTGTATATCAGGTGAATTTAGAATGTGTGAGTAAAATGTTTATTCTGGGATTTCCAAACCACTGTGGCACTTAATAATTAATTGGTGTTGACAAAATGTGTGTCAGAAAAACAAAAAACAGAACAAATATCTTTTGTTTAAATCCCAGTCCCATTAAATCTTTCAGACAGATCTTCCTTTGCGGAAAATTTATAAATCCCATGTTCCCTTTTAAAACAGTAGGTGTCCCTTATACAAGCCATAACTCTAACATAATTGGCTCTTCTAGGATTCATTCCAAATTTTCTACAATAGGTGTAATTTTTCAAGAACACATCTGCCATAAGTTTAAAAAAATCTGAGAAAATTAAACAAGAGAACTAAATCATGTGATTTATACTGTGGAAATTATTTGAATACATAATCTTTAACACATGGTGTATGTGAGGTGGAGGGCAGTGGCAGTGGTGTATTATTTTCTATTTTCATCCATTTCGAAAAAAATGAAAACTGGATAATTTATACTAGTCTTTTTCTCATTTTTATGCAAACTTATGATGACATAGGTAGCTCTGAATGTGAATTCCGTACAGTATGAAGTCACTGTTTTTGATATAGTTTAACACAACTACTCTTTGAAAACTTTAATATAAAATAATATAAATTCCAAACAGTTTTATTAAAATGTAACAAATGCCTCAAAATTACGTCATTCAGTGCTTAGTATTCACTGGATTGAGTCATATACTACATACTATTATTCCTCCATCATCATTATGTTATAATCGTTTGTGGGCTTGCATTTTTCCACAATAGTGTAATTTCAAGAAAGAAAAAAAACAAACATTCTCAATTCAGTTTAAAAATGTAATTCCAAGCCTTTAAAATAATTAATTAGTTACTCAAACATACTTATTAAACTGGTGTTATAAAACAACCACAGGAATACATGAACCTTGCACTGACACAAAAAAGAGTCTGGTGTAGCCAATACATATCCAAAATGAAATAAATACAAACTACCATAAGTGTAAGTAGGTGAGTGTCTTGAGGCGAGTCCCACTTAGTTCTAAGACTTCCTTAAAAAAGAGCATTTGATCTGGGACCCTAAAAAAACAACAAGAAGTAGAGATTTTAAAATGGAAATAGATGGGAATATTAAAAGTACATTCTAATCCTGAGACAGGAAGAAAATTGGAATTCGAACTCATCGTTCAAAGCATGGCAGACAGGAGGCATACATGAACAAGGTGACTAGGAAAAGGAAAGAATTCACATTGCATAGGAGAACATGGGCTATGGAAAGTGCATTTTCCTTTGTGCAAAGTTAAAAAAGAATACAACACAGAGTTTTAAAATATATCTAGTCTATTTGAAAATTAAAGTAAACAGATTGCTGATAGAGAATGTCTAAATATCTGTGTGTTTTATTTGGTCTACAGCACAGATTAAATCTAAATGATCTGTCCAATGCAGAAAGTGGGGTGTTTAAGTCCCTATTTTTATATTGGATTTTATCTTTATTATCCTCTTGGTGAATTGATCCCAGTAGCTTTATATAATGATTTTCTTTGTCACTTTTTAATGTTCTGAGTTAAAATATATTTTGTCTTATATAAATATAACCACTCCTGAATGCTTTCTGTATTCTTTGCATGGAATATTTTTTCAATACATTCACTTTTGGTTTATGTTCTCTTTAGAGGCGAAGTGTGTTTCTAGTAGAAAACATATGCTTGGGTGTTATTTTCTGTCCACTCAGCCAGTTTTTAACTTTTTTTTAAATTCAATATTTTTTATTATGATATTGTGGGACACAGTTAAGGGTTAGGTGTACAAATATGCCTCGTTCAGGCACCCTTGTTGATAGGAAGTGTCTCGCCGTCCCCAGACAGATATTTACTACCATTAACCCCATCACCCTACCCCTCCCCCCATAGTTTCCCACCACTGTCAGTCATTTTCTTGTGGTAATACGTTGGATGATCAAGGTCTACTATATGAGTGAGAACATGTGATATTCAGTTTTTTGTTTCTGTGAGAGGTCATTCACTATTATAGACTCTAGTTCCGTCCAGGTTGCTGCAATATACATGATTTTGTTCTTTTTTATGGCTGCGTAGTATTCCATTGTGTATATGTACCACATTTTTTTAATCCAGTCCTCTTTTGATGGACAGCAAGGTTGCTTCCAGGTTCTTGCTATTGTGAACAATACGAGTGCAGGTATCTTTTTTATAGAGTGATTTGAGGTCTTCAGGGTATATTCCCAGTAGGGGGATCACGGGGTCATATGGGAGGTTGGTGTTTAGAGCTTTTATTTATATAATCATGTATTTCCTTTTGTTTTATGAGGTATTACATTCCATATGATGAGTGAATTTTTAAAATATTCTGCTGGATTTAGTTTGTTAGTATTTTTGTTGAGTATGTTTGTATCTATGTTATTAAGGGATATCGGTCTACAGTCTTGTTTCTTGTGAAGTCATTGCATGATTTTGGTATCAGGGTAATACAGGCCTTACAGAATTTGTTGGGAAGTATTTCCTCTTCCTCTTCTAATATCTAAAAGTGTATGTTAAGGGATGGTATTAATACTTGTTTTGAATATTTGGCAGAATTCACTAGTGAAGGCATGTGGTCTGGGATACTTCTTTATGGAATTTAAAATTTAAAAATTAAAGTTATTTAATTACTGTTCAATTCACTTAATTGTTATAGGATTATTTATCTTCTACTTTTTCTTGAGTTCGTGTCTTAGTCCATTTGGGCTGCTAAAACAGAATACCATAAACTGAGTAGCTTGTAAACAATAGAAGTTTATTTCTATGGTTCTGAAGTCAGGAAAGTCCTGGATAAAGGCACTGTCAGATTGAGCATTTGGTAAGGCCCTGCTTTCTAGATCATAGAGAGTACCTTCTCACTGTGTCCTTACATGGCAAAAGATGCCCCATCTCCTGATACCATCACATGGATGATGAGGTTTCAACATTTGAATTTTGGGAGATATTAACATTTAGACCACAACACTTAATTTTGGTAGTTCAAATAGTTCTAGCCGGGCTCGGTGGCTCAGCCTGTAATCCCGCGCTTTGGGAGGCTGAGGTGAGTGGATTGCCTGAGCCCGCGGGTTCGAGACCCACCTGGGCAACTTGGCGAGACCTCATCTCTACAATAAATCAAAAAATCAGCCAGGCATGTAGTGCATGCCTGTAAT
>CAUYQG010022863.1:0-14577 GCA_963574415.1 Tarsius wallacei
TGGAATTAAACTGATCTGTAAAACAAACAAACAAACAAATAAATAAATAAATCCTCCCTATGAGATTATGCAGCTTCGAGACCAGCTCTACAAGAGATGTTTTAAAAGATATTAAGCACAGAAGGAAAAAAGAAAAAAAAAAGAATGACCATGCACTTCCCAAGAAAGTAGTGGAACACAGAATCAATAGAGAATACATCATGACTGCAAACTTGAAAACACACACATACATCAACCCAAAAGCTAAAAGAAAACAAACAAAAAAAAAACTTTATAAGAAATTCATGACGGAGATAAACAATCACATTTCAATAATCAGCCTGAATGTGAGTGAAATAAGTGCACCATTGAAAAGACACAGAAGGCAAACTGAAGAAAACACCCAATTATGACCCAATAATTTGCTGCATCCAGGAAACTTGTCTCACCACAAGGGATACACACAGACTCAAAGTTAGAGGATAGAAAATGAGTTCCTAGATGAATGGACCACAAAAGAAGGCAGGAGTCGTGATCTTAATATCAAACAAAACATCCTTTAAGCTATCAAAATTTTAAAAGATATGGAAGGACACTACATGATGATAAAAGGTTCAGTCCATCAACAAGAAATATCCATCCTAAACTTATATGCACTCAACACAGGAGCACCAACATTTATAAAGCAACTACTAAGTAAGTTAAAAAAAGATATTGACTCTAACACTATTATAGCTGGGAACTTAAATACCCCACTAACAACCCTAGATAGATCATTGAGGAAAAAATCAACAAAGAGATATGGAACCTCAACTTGACGCTTGACCAAACATACTTAATAGATACCTAGAGAATACTTCACACAACAACCACAGAAAATACATTCTACTCATCACCACATGGAACATACTCCAAGATCGATCAAATCCTCAGCCATAAATCAAGCATAAACAAATTTCATAAGATCAGAATACTGCCATGCACCTTCTCAGACCACAGTAGAATAAAAATAAATATCAACACCAACAAAATTCCCCCAAAACCCAAAAAGAAATGGACACCAAACAGCATGATGCTGAATGACTACTGGGTCAACACAGAGATCAAAACAGAAATTAAAAGATTCCTGGAAACAAATGAAAAAGAAGAAACATCTTACCAAAACATCTGGGAAGCCATTAAAGCAGTTCTAAGAGGGGATTTTATATCTCTACGAACACACATCAAGAAAATGGAAAGATCACAAGTTAATAGCCTAACCAATCAACTAAGGGAGCTGGAAAGACAAGACCGTAAAAACCCTAGCTTTAATAAAGAATCCAGATCACCAAAATAAAAGCCCAAATATAAGACATAGAAGAGAAAAACATCATAGAAAAAAAATAAACAAAACAAAAAAGCTGGTTCTTTGAAAGAAAAAACAAGATTGATGGACCCCCTAGCCAGAATGACCAAGAAAAAGAGTGAAAAAGCCCAAATAAGCACAATCAGAAATGCAAAATATCAAATCACAACTGACCCTGAAGAAATACAGAAGATTATCAGAGATTACTATGTACACTTGTATGGAAACAAGCTTGATAACCTAAATGAAATGAAGGACTTTCTGACATCACACAACCTCCCAAGGGTGAAGCAAGAAAACATTGAGACAATAAAAAGACAAGTAACAGCCCAGGAAATTGACTCCATCATAAGAAAACTACCTACAAAAAAAGCCCTGGAGCAGATGGCTTCACAGTGGATTTCTACAAAATGTACAAGAAGGAGCTGATACCAATCCTATTGAAAGTATTCTAGGCAATTGAGAAAGACAGAATTCTTCCCAAATCATTTTATGAAGCTAACATCACACTGATACCCAAACCGGGTAAAGATCCAACAAAAAAAGAGAACTATAGGCTAATATTCCTAATGAACATAGATGCAAAAATTCTCAATAAGATTCTAGCAAATTGGAAACAACACATTTAAAAAATCATCCACCATGACCAAGTTGGCTTCATCCCCAGGATGCAGGACTGGTTCAAAATCTGTAAGACCATAAATGTAATTAAATACATCAACAGATATAAAAACAAGAACCACATTATTATGTCAATAGATGTAGAAAAAACTTTTGATAAAACCCAGCATCTCTTTTTGATAAAAACCCTTAAACAACTAGGCATAGAAGGAACACACCGCAAAATAGTAAGTGCCATCTACGATAAGCCCACAGCCAACATATTGCTAAATGGACAAAAACTGGAAATATTTCTGCTGAAAATCGTAACAGACAAGGCTGCCCACTCTAACTCCTCTTGTTCAACATTGTGTGGAAGTCCTAGCAATTAGACAAGAGAAGGAAATCAGGGGTGTCCAAATTGTAAAAGAGGAAGTTAAGTTATCCCTCTTTATTGATGATATAATCTTATACCTTTTAAATTCAAGAGAATTGTCAAAAACCTGCTTGCATTGATAAAGGACTTCGGCAAAGTCTCGGGGTACAAAATAAATGTGCAAAAGACAGTTGCATTCTTATACACCAACAACAAGCAGGCAGAAAACCAAATAAAAAGCACAATCCCATTCACAATAACCACACATAAAAATGAAATACCTCGACATCTTCCTAACCAGAGAAGTGAAAGACCTTTACAATGGAAACTACAAAACACTGCTCAAAGAAATCCAAGAAGACACAAACTAATGGAAAAATATTCCATGCTCATGGATAGGAAGAATCAACATTGTTAAGATGTCCATCCTACCAAAGGCAATCTACAGATTCAATGCAATAACCATTAAATTATCAACATCATTCTTCTCAGACCTGGAAATGACAATACAGAAATACAATATCAGATTCAGCTTGCCCTTACCTGTCCTTCTTGGTACTTACTGTTTTTTTAAAAAAAGTTTCCTCTATAAAAAGGCTTTGCTTCAAAAATTTTTAAATTATCATTTTGGTTAAATAAATGGCTATTTTACAATAACCTGTAATCCTTTGCTATAATACCATGCTTTTAAAACCTTTAATATTTAACAAACTTTCCACTATCAAAATTTAAAGTTCTAAATCCAGTCTTTCTAACCTCAAGTTTCTTTTTAAATATTGTTTCTTGAAGTCCATGAAAAACATATTTGGTCTTCTTTATATGCTAAAATCATACATTAAAAATTGTCAAATATTTTTTAAAAGCTTAACTTTCTTTATATTATATACAAAATTGTGTGGCTTTCCTATAATTCTAATATGTTTTAATATACATTATCAATATTTGTCATAATTACGTTGTATGTTGCAAAACAGCCAGGTTTTGTTGTCAGTTGCACTTTTAACAGTGGCTGTCTTAAAACTTTTGTCATTCACAATTATTGTTTTCAATTTGTAACCAACTATAGAACCTTACTGGATGCATTAAACTAACTCTCGAGCAGCAAAGTTTTTTTAAAAAAAGTCAAGTTGAAACCGCATCTCACACCTAGGGCGCCCAACCACATTTCTTACCACATCTGGACTTCTAGCTGGCTTCTGCCACCAGTAGTGCCACTTGGCCTTGGATTAGAGCGCTCACTTTGTCAGGAGTTTGTACCAGCAGTAGCCGTAAACCACGACCCCGGTGAGGTCTGAAGATTCCAGCGCCTTCAGCTGCAGTATGGCATTGCTCACCTGCTCCCTGTAAGGGATTTGAGATCCGTCTGGGCCAGTGGGAGAAGATGAGAGCTTTGAGCCACGGAGATTGAGACGCCCAGACAGGGCACCCAAGCCAGGACTGGGCACTTACACACATGGCATCCAGCAGCCGCGTCTGGACCTGGAAAACCTCTGGATCTTCCAGGTCTTCGGGAACTTTCACCCACGGTGGCATATTCTCACGTTCAGGGGGCGTTCTCTTCTTGGGACCCTCAAGTCCAGTCACTCTTTTGCGGAAGCGAGGTCACACGCGGCCGCGCTGACGCCCAGGACAGGCCTGTCTTCCCTTGTCCCCAGCCCACGGTTAAGATCGAGGATGCCGTCTGAGGTCTTTCCCAGGGCCGCGCTGCGGAGCCCACATGCGTTGGAACTCTCGCCTCCGCCGGGCGGCGAACCGGGTGAAAACCCAGAGAGCGGAGCGCCTGCGGCGAGATAAACCCGCGGAGTCCAGAGCAGGCTGTGGCCATCCTTTCGGCCTCCTGGCTGCAGTCATGACGGCCCCATACAGGCTTGGAGAAAATGACTGCTCTACTGCATCCAGCACAGCTCAGTCGCGGCGCTCGTGGCTTTCCGCCCATACTCCCCAGGTGCCCGCCCAGGCGCTGGGCTCCTGGAGCACCGCCCAGAGGGGCGCGCCACCGGGCCGGGCCCGCCGGAGTCGGAAGCCACGCCCTCAGCCGGGGCGGGGCTGGACGCCACGCCTGCTCCCGCGACTCCTCCCGGCCCGCGGCGGGTCCAGCGGATCAGTTGCTAAGCACCGCGTAGCCACCGCCCGAGCTGAGACTTCCGGGCCGCCAGGGGAGCGGGAGGAGCCTTTCCCCGCCGTCAGCCCTCGCCTTCCCCGCGGCTGTCGCGGCGCCCGCCAACCGTGACCTGCGGCAGCCACTCGCCCGTTTCCTGCGCCACGGATGAGGGTGACCTAGATGTCGCCCAGGGAGTCTGCCACTTTCAAGTCCAGGAGCATCCCGTTCATCCTTTGAATCGCCGGAGAAGGGCAGGGCTGGCCTCGGGAGCGCGGAAGCGGGGCCGTGACCTGGAGGAGCCCCTACAGCCCGGCGGCCCCAGGCGCCAAGCACAGGGCACGCTGGCCAGGTCAGACCGCGCGAGGTGAAGCCGGCGAGGCCGGGCCCTAGACACAGCTGGGGCTTCGGGAAGGACCGCGGCGAGGGATGCAGACTCGAGGCCTACCGCTGGGGTGGGACGAGGAGGAGGCCCTGCCCACCTCGCTCTCCGAAGATGGGATCCCGCAGGGCGCCCTCCCTAGCGTTATAGCGGGCTAGGCGACGCGCGGGCTGCAGCCACTCCCGCGCCGGAGCCGCTCAGCATCGTTGCCTGCGTGGCCTGTCAGTCTCCCGTCCCAGCGGCGCGTCCACTTCAGTGTGTCTGCCTCAACTCCTGCCATGCCCGGGCCATGCCCAGGCTGCGGTCAGGGAAAAGCAAACTTTTCCTGCGGCTCAGGTGAACCTAGGTAGACACCGAGGCCCAAGTTCTCAGGCCGAACGAACTCCGCCCCTTCCCCATGTCTGCCTGTCCAGAGGACACTAGAGCAATGACAACCACTGACTGATCCCCTCCGTAGTCCAACCTCTGCTCCTCCTGCTACCCCCAGTCCCGGCCTGTGGAACGCGTCCCCATCCTGAAATTGGGGCCTAGGACAAGACAGTGGGTAGAGTGAGATAATTTTCCCATATAGTAGATCGTACTCTACTAATTTACAACTTATTTCTGAAGCTTTACTTCGCTTTTATTATGGCTCCACGATATTCAATCCAAGTTCACTAGTGGGTTTTGTCGGCTGCCTTGAATAAATCAGAACACTGGCTCTTTACCCAAATTTGGCAGTGTTCCTTTTTATACTATGGATGTCCAGCAAATTATAGACCAGAAGAGAATTTTTAATACTCTGGCTATGTATTTACCTGTTTTTCTTTTTCAACATGTCTCTTGAGCATCTGGAGGAAATTATTTGATTTGTTGCTGGAATTGTAGATAGGTTTTGTCCTAAACAACATTTATAAGTAAAGTGCTATTAATTTTTACTCCAACCGTTCTCTGTGTCTTTAGGCAACCCATCCTGAAGTATTAGAGGTACATGTGCATCAAACTTGAATGTATAAAATAATCACTTGGGAATCTTGTTAAAATGTAGGTGCGGTAGTAGTTCTGGGGCAGGCCTAAGATTTCTGCATTTTTAAAAGCTTCCCAGGTGATGCTATTGCAAGTTAATGGATCATACTGTGGATAGCAGGGTTATCAGCTATCTGCCTAAGACAAGACCTAGAAGTAACTAGAAAGTATGAGGTAATGAGCACTAATGACCACTCTCTTAGGTCTATGATGTTTTAACATTCCAGGCCCCATACTTTTAATCCTATAAACAGCCTGCTCTCCCCCAACCCCACCAAATCCCTCCTACTAGTCCTTAAAAAGGGCAGTCACTATTTATTACCACCAGTCAATTGCCATGCAGGGATGTGGCCCCAAGAACTGAAAGAATTCTGATCTTTATGTGAAATCTCCCATTTTTATATTGTTGGCACCTGATTCAAAAGTTAAAGAAAAAAAGATGACGTGCACAACCCCAGTCCTGTGAAAACCAGTGAGAAATCTTGTGTGTTGTGTCTTCCAAGTCTGCTGATACCTTTACCCTCAGGAAATAGTGTGATTTTGGAGGGATGGTGAAGCTCAAGTCTAACTCCTCCGGCTGTCTCTTCATCTCAGATCCTTCCCAGCCTTCAGGAATACATGATCCCCTTTGCTTACATGTTGCCCATCTGTCAGTTCTCCCCAAATTGATATACAGGTTTATTACAATGCCCGTGAAAATTCCAGCAAGAGTGTTCGATATAGATAAGATAATTTCAAAATTTAATATGAAACCAGGCATGGTGGCATGGACCTGCAGTCCCAGCTGCTTGGGAGGCTGAGGTGGGAGGATCACTTGATCCCAAGAGGTTGAAGCTGCAGTGAGGTATGATTGCACCACTGTACTTCAGCTGGGTAACACAGGACACAACCAGACCCTGTGTCTACTGAAAAATTTATATAGATATATAGCTTATATATGCAAAGTAACTAGAATAACTAAAACCATTTTGAAAAAGAATGATCAGTCTGTCACATCTTAAGACTTGATATAGGTTTAGTAATCCAGACTGTGTGATATTGGCAAAGATAAAGACAAATTAATGGAGCAAAATAAAAACCTTAGAAATAGTCCCACAAAAATATTCCTAACTGATTTTTGGCAAAGGAGCAAAATAAATTCAGTGGAGGAAAGATAGCTTTTTCAACAAATGGTGTTGGAGCAATAGGTTACCCATAGGCAAAAAAATGAACATAAATGAACTCAAAATGAATCATGGGCTAAAATGGAAACTGTATAACTGTAAGACCTTTAAGGGGGAAAATAATTGCAAACCACCCATCGGGAAAACAAACACAAAAAAACCTCCAAAAAACTGGTATCAAGAACTAGTATAAAGCAATCTCAAAACTCAACAGTAAAAAAATCAAATAAGTCAATTAAAGAAAAAGCAAAAGACATAAAGAGACATTTCACTGAGGAGGTTATACAGATGGCCAATAAGCACATTAAAATCTGATCAATATCTTTAGCCATTAGGGAAATGTAAATCAAAACTGCAATGAGATATCATTGCACACCTATCAGAATAACTAAAACATTTAAAAATAGGAAAACCACAAACTAGTGAGAGTAACTGAATCACTCATACATTGCTGGTGAAAATGTAAAATGGTACAGCCATTCTGGAGACAATGTGTCAGTTACTCAAGTGGTTAAACATGGAGTTACCATGTGATCTAGCAATTCCATTCCTAGGTATATACATTTAAGAGAACCAAGACAAATGAAAACACATGTCCACTCAAGGCCTGTACACAAATGTAAATAATAGTTTTATTTGTAAAAAACAAAAGCTGAAAACAACCTATATATCCTTCGACAGGTAAAAGGTTAAATAAATTGTGGTACAGTTTATTTACAGAAATATTCTACACTATGGAATATTACTTAGCAGTAATAAGAAACAAACCTGATAGAAGCAACAACCTGGATGGATCTCTGGAGAATTATGCTGAGTGAAAAAAAAAAAAAAAAAGAATCCCAAAGGCTACATACTGTATAATTCCATTTATATATCATTCTTGATATGACGAAATGATAAGAGAACAGATTCATGGTTGGCAGAAATTAAAAGAGGAGTGGAGCAGTAGGGAAGTAGGTGTGGCTATAAAAGGGCAACCTGAGAGATCCTTGAAGTGAGGAATGTGCCTTTCCTGACTATGGTGTGTTGGTATCCCAGTTCCATATTGCACAATAGCTTCATAAGATGTTACCATTGAATACAACTGAGTAAGAATACAAAGAAGCACTCTGCATTCTTACAACTGTATATGAATTGATAATTGTCTTAAATAAGCAGACTAAGTTAAAAACAAAATCAAATTTGTAACCATTTCAGAGTCTGCCTTAACGTAAGTCCCAGTCTTGGGGCCCTTCCTTAGCAGCCATATACTATGGTCTTTCCTTGATTACAGAAACTGGGCAGTTCTGACTTGAAAACATTTTGGTGCAAGAGGATTAACGTTACATGTTCCCACTTAAAAGACCATCTTATCTTGCCTAATGATATATTAAAGTCTACTAGATATTACTTAAGCATTACTACTTCAGATTTCTTTTTTAAATTGCTCAATTTATTTGTCTTTCCTTGGTGGAAGGAGGTTGATGTCCTTTATACTAAGTGTGTTCCTGATGATTGGATATTTTCATCCATTCATGTTTAATTTTGGCTGAAAACTTAAAAACCATCTAAATGTATTATTAGGTGAGGCTTTTCCATCATCTAAACCCTCCCTACTCCCACCGCCTGTCAGTGCTACAAAAGCAAATAGTTATTGACTGAAGGAGACAGGGTGGGAGTGAGTGTGGGTGGGAGGGGACAGGAGTCCTCTAAAAGCTCACTTCAGAACTTCCCTGGAAGCAGCATTCCAGAGCAGCAGGTGACTTCTTTACCTTTAAAAGAAATAACCTGTTACTTTTTTAGGCCTAAAGTAAGACATATGGGTGATGATTGTTAGGTCACAATCCCAGTGGGGGCCTTCAGAATGTTATGTCACCTGCTGGATGTGGGTGTCTGTTGTGCAATCCAGTGCCACATAAAAGGTGCAAAGAATTGCACAGAAGTTAGATTAGACAATATAGTTTGTTTAAAAAGCAAATTAGGACAACCCCCTCAGGTCTCCTCCCACTGTGGGAGGAGCTTTTCTTTCCTTTCAATAAATCCTGCTTCCTCACTTTCTGGCCATCCATGTTCCTCATTCTTCCTGGGCATGAGACAAGAACACCGACCTGAAGAGCTGAAGATAGTCGGAACTTAAGAACCACGCACCCAGGGAGCCAGCTGAACCAGAAGAACTGCTGGCAGAAGGCGAGACTCTGAAGCTAAGACACTTCTGGGGGCTGCAACACTCTCAGGGCTTGGCTTGACAGCCCATTAGAGCCAACATTCCTGGGGCTAGGCTTGCCAGCCCATTGAGCTGACCAATTGAGCTGACACTCTTAAAGCCCAGACTGACCTGAAAAATCTGTATCACAAAGTATAAAACAAATATACATGAGCCCATATTAATATAAATAAATAATTTTTTTTTAAAGAGTAAATTAGAAGCAGGGCGCGGTGGCTCATGTCTGTAATGCCAGTACTTTGGGAGGCGGAGGCAAGATTGCCTGAGCCCAGGGGTTCAAGACCAGCCAAGGCAACTTGGTAAGACCTGTCTCTACAATAAATCAGGAAATTAGCTTGGCATGGTGGTGCACACCTGTGGTTCTAGACACTTGGAAGACTGAGGTGGAAGGATTGCCTGAACCCAGCAGGTTGAGACTGCAGTGACTGTGAGCATGCCACTGCACTCCAGACTGGGTGACAGAGTAAGACTTTGACTCAAAAAATAAATAAATAAGAGAGAGAGAAAGAGGAGGTTCACCTCCCCAAGGTAGGGAAGGGGGTCAAAGCCAGAAAACACGGCAACGGCCATAGGTCAACAAGCACATGGCCACACCAGAGTCTATAGTAAGGTGATGGCTGCTGGCTACTTGAGGTTGAATGCTTTTAAATATTCCCCTTGATGAAGGCAGGTCATTAAAGTGCTTGGGTAGTGATCTGCTCTATGTCATCACGAAGGGCAAGTGCACACAGGTACTGACGTCAGGTGATGAACAGCAGGCAGATGGGTGGATTAGTCACATGACAGTTGCGATGTTGATGGGGCCTGTGTCATGAAGGTCACAAAAGGCTGATTAGGTTAACTTGGGTCTTATGGTTAGAGGAAAATACTTGAAATAGAAAAGCTAATTAGTAAAAAACAAGCTGAAGAGGGGGTTGTAAGACAATTTTCAATAGCTACCTCTGAGAAACCAGTTCTGTCCTTGGCTAGTGATTATAGAGTAAGTTAAGTGAACTGCTAGAAAAACATGAGACTTAGGCAAAGTTAAAATGGCTGCTCACTGAATATATTAAATTCATGTTGTGTCCTTTCAGTGATAAATCCCTCCTTTCCTCCCTTCCCCTCTCCCCCCATCTCTTTCTCTCCCTCCCTCCTTCCCTCCCTTTCTTCTTCTTTCTGACAGGGTTTCACTCTGTTGCCCGGGCTGGAAAGCAGTGATACAATCATAGCTCATTACAGCCTCAACCTCCTAGACTCAAGCCATCTTCTCACCTCAGCCTCCCAAGTAACTGGGACTACACCCATTTGTCATCATGTCTGGTTAATTAAAAAAAATTTCTTCTTAAAGATGGTTCTCACTATGTTCCTTAGACTGGTCTCGAACTCCTGACCTCAAGCTATCCTTCTCCCTTGGCCTCCCAAAGCTATGGGGTTACAGGGATGAGCCACCCCACCCCACTGAGATGTTGACTTTTGAGTAGAAACTTGAAGGGGGGTAACCAGGAGGAAGTATTGGGCCTTAAAAAAAGTTATCTGCATTAATAACATACATTAAAGAGTGCTAACAGTATACCCACTATTTTGTCACTTCTTTTTCACTTAACAAATTGTGAACATACATTTTTACATATTTATAAACATAGATCTAAATAATAATTACTTTCCAAGTCTCCCAAATGGTGAACAATTTAGGTTTTCTGAAATATTAAAGTTTTCTCTCTGAGTTGTTGATCTGTGTCCTGCTACAGAATTCTTAGGATAAGTTTTCCTGGGCAAAGGAGCAACTGTGCATTTGAATGGAGGAGAATGGTAATAGGGCCTCCCACGGTCAGCACAAGGGGGCTCTTTGCCCCTCCCCTGACCGAGGTCCGGGCTCCAACCCCACACCAGGCGACTCTTGCAGGTTAGAGGGCCCGAGGTGCCACCTCACTTTCCCCCTCTCCCAGATTCCCACCGCTGGTAGTGAGCCTCCGCAGGAGATGAGGGATCCCAAGGCTGCAGCCAGGAAGGAGAAAAGAGGATGCCGGCATGCCTGGGTCTGTCGGCCTCCACCCTCCCCGCACCCGTGGGCCGGGTCGCCTGGGATTCCCAGCAAAAACCCTGCTGTGGTGCTTGTCAGGGCTGGATCCAGTGGGTGAAGACCAAGACCTGGAAGGCTTGAACTCCTCCCCGCCAGCCCCCTCCCTGAACTGGTCCAGGCAAGGAGTGGGAGAGCAAGGCTTCTGTTATGAGCACAAACTAACCAAGAGCTATTTTCTTCCCATCCCAAGCAAGGAGGGAAACGAAGTAATCAGAATAAAATGCTTGTGCCTAAGGACCAGGGCCAAGGCCAAGGAATGGTGGGGCAGTGAAAAAACTGCTGGCATACTTGTGCGCCGGAGGCGGTAAGGCGTCGTGGGTTGTCCACCAGCCAGTTCCGGGTGACATGGACACGTTGCAGGGCGGACGGGATCGACTCATGCAGTGTACCTTTCTCAGGGTCACTGTTTCTCCAGAAAGGAGAGCTCTTGAGAAAGGTGCCCCCTTATAAAGAAGGATACCTGGGTCCCTGGCTAGTTTCAGGGTCCAGAATAAGGATCTGGAATGGGGGGGCAATTTGGCTCTTCTTGGGGAAGGTAGAGTGGGTGGGCGAGGAGAGATTTAGGATGGGGTGGTCAATTTTTGTCCCCTTTTCCCTTAACAGCCTTGGCAGTCATGGTCTCCTCCCACCCTAAACCCTGTGCCCTGAGGCTTGTGGCCAAGGTCTGCCAAGTTGAAGAAGGTCATTGATAGTCTTTGGCCTGTCTTCATTTTCACCTTGAAAATGGCTGGGACATCAGCTCGGCCTGAAGAGAGTAAAGCCCTGCAGTGAGGAGCACACCTCTGGGAAACCCTGTGAAAGGATTGCCTCCACCAAAACCTAATGAAACTGCTCTTGGGCTCTCAAGGAAAGGCCTGGCCCTCTGGCCCACAGAGAATGTGGAGGACAGACAAACCTACATGCTCAGAGCCTCCAGTCTGTGTTTTTGTTGTTGTTGTTGTTTGTTTAGACACATTAACTAACTCCAGACAACCAAAGACAACACAGAGCAAAAACAAAAGACTGCCAGTCCAGAAGGCCACTCCTGAGCAACAAGAATTCTAGAAAAATGGAAGAAAACAAAACAAAACAAAACAGAAGGAGAAATGATTAACAACAAAATTCAAGAACATTTCCCAGATAATAATGTTAATCCCCAAATTCTCAAGAATATTCCTCACAGTTAGGGGTCAATGGAACAAAGCATAACATTATTTAGGGGGAAAAATACCTATTTCTAACTGAGAATTGTAGATCCAAATGTCCAATTAGCTGTGTAGATACAATGAAAATAAATTTTTAGATATGTAAGGCATCAACATATGTATTCTCTCTCCAATTAATAGGGAACTTGCTCCATATAAAAATGAAAGGAAGTCTTTCTCTAATAAGAAATAAAATAACAAACACTTGGCCTCAATGTCCCCAAACTTGGTGGGGAAAACCTCATGTTGGATGTTAGGTCGAACTACTAGGTTGGTGCTGTACGTAGCAAAGACTTGCACAATCAAGTAGGCATAAGAGTATTCAGTTACCAAGAGGGAGAAAGGGCTGGACACTAAGAGAAGCATCAAGAAGCATCAGCACCCAAATGCTTGAGGCTGGGGGTTTATAAGATTCCTTTCAGGAAGTGGGGAAAGGAAGTTCATTGTTTTGCAAAGAGCATTCTAGAGGAACACAAGGTGGTAGGGTTGTTGCCATAGTGATTAGCTGCTTGGTAAGCCAGTGGCGGAGACTGGAAAGAAAGATGCAAAAAATTGCACAGAAGTTAGAATGGAAAATATAGTTTATTTAGAAAGAAAATTAGAGAGAGAGAGTGAGAGAGAGGAGATTCACCTCCCCAAGGTAGGAGAGGGAACCAAAGCCAGAAAACATTGCGTCCATAGCTCAAGGAGCCACGTGGACACACCAGAGTTTAACAAAGCAATGGAAAATGGCTGCTTCTAGTCATTCATTCTTTTTAAACTTTCTCCTTGATGGGGAAGGTTGTCAAGGTGATTGGGTGGTGGTCTGCTCCACATCATCAAGAAGGGGACAGGTAAGCACAGGTACTGACATCAGGTAATGATCAGTAGGCAAATGGGTGGGTCAGTCACATGATCGCTGCCATGGTGATGGGGTCTGTGTCATGAAGGGCTGGTTAGATTAACTTGTTTACAGCACAAGCTGGGGAAGGAGTTGTAAAGCAAGTATAAATAGCTCCCTCTGAGAAACCAGTTCTGTCCTTGACTTGTGATTAGAGGGTAAATTAAAGTGAACTTCTAGAAAAATGTGACAAAGCTAAGCAATGTTAAAATGTCTGCACATTGGGTATATTGATTCCATCTTATGTTCTTTCAGGAACCAAATGTACAACAAAACAGCTGGTGATGCATTGTTGTTCTTGAGTTCGAAATGTTTTCAAAACATAATTGGTTATTCTTGTTAAGATTGGCCACCCAGAGTATAATTAGTCAAGGGCATGGAGAAGTTGAGCCACGGTTATATCAGGTGAAATTGGCCCAAGTTTCTGTTAGATTGTTTCAGGATGATTACAGTAACTCCATTTTGATTCTGCCCTTTCATATAGTAACTCCATTTTGATTCTGTCCTTTCAGAATGCAGACTAGGGTAGACACAGAGAAGTAGCCTGTTAGACAGAGTTTAAATTTCCTATTTTAAATTTCTTCACTTGACCTCCCCCCTTCCTCAGACCCACCAAACTTCTCTGACCCAGAAATACCACCAAACTTTTGGGGAAGGCAGGTAGTGAAGAGGACCAAAAGAGGTTCATTGTTTATGCCTGAAATTCCTTTTTGGGAGGGAATTGTTAATCCAAACTAGACTCTAAACCGAAGGGACTGTGAACAATAATGTAATAAATGCATGCTTCATGTAATATAATTTTTAAGTATCACAGAATAAGGCGATCATGGGGTAAGTGTCCGGACATTGCCTCTTCCCTATGTCTAGCTTCTTTCTGCTCCTCCCCCAGGGAGCAGCCCTTGGTCAAGGCTGGTCTCTTCAGGATATGCATATTCCCTGAAACAAGTCACAGAGTTAACAGTCAAGGGTTGCAGGTAACCAAGCAACCTATAGACAATGTAGTCATCACTTTTAGTCAAGGTGACTGTAAACACCTGTATAGGAATTTGAAACTTTTTTTTTTTTTTTGAGTTGGAGTCTCCCTCTGTTACCCAGACTGGAGTGCAGTGGCCGCTCCCGGCCACCACAGCCTCGACCTGCTGGGCTCCGGTGATCCTTCTGCCTCAGCCTTCCAAGTAGCTGGAACTACAGGCGCGCGCTACCACGCCTGGCTAATTTTTTGATTTATTGTAGAGATGAGGTCTCGCCAAGTTGCCCAGGTGGGTCTCGAACCCGCGGGCTCAGGCAATCCACTCACCTCAGC
>CAUYQG010022865.1:0-11159 GCA_963574415.1 Tarsius wallacei
ACATGCAATGCACAGTGATCAGATCAGAGCAGTAAGAATACCTACCATCTCAAACATTTATTTTCTGATCAATTCTATGCCAAGATTTAACTGTTGTTCTGGCTGTTTGTCTCTTCACCTGGTTCTTCTGCTTCCTCGATGATTCTGTGGGCTGCTTATCAGCCCATTAACAGCTCTTTTTATGTTGAGGTCACCCAGGGAAATCTCTGTTGCTTAGATCTCCACAGGAAGAAGAGATGTCTAGTCAAGCAGCTGCCATCTTGCCAATGTGAGGGGAATAACCAAAAGAACCCTGCATCAGTTAACACAGAGAATTGAAATTATGGAGTTGCTGAATTGACCAGTCCTGTAATTGCTTGTATTTGGGCATCTAGACAGACACATGGGATAGAATTCTGGAATGGCAAGAGTGTGGTTTAAAAACCATGTTGATAAGAGTGTACAATAGGCCATTGCCTTGCTAAGCTATGGTGTGGCTGTGTTCTCTTTAAGCTATGACCAGACCATGTTTTCCTAATCTTTGGTCCTCTCTCCTTCCTTGGAGAGATGAATCTCCTCTCTCTCTCTCTCTCGTTTACTTTCTAAATAAACTGTATTTCCTAATCTAAAAAAGAGCGTACAACATTTTGGAAAGTAATTTGATAGTTTCTATAAAAATTTGAAAAATGAAAATATTATCTGACCCAGGATTAACAGTTTTTGGATGAAAACACACTAATATATAAGGATATATTAAAGGATACTTATTGTAACTTTTCTAGTGGCAAAATATTAGCAGCAACCTGTATGTCCACCAAAATAATATAATTGCATAGATTATCATATATATGTGTATATACATATGATGGAGGACACCAAATCACCAGAATTTATTTATGAAAAATTGTGAAGTTCTTACATGTTTAAACTTCAGTCAACTTCAATGTACTCTTCATTTAATGCAATGCACCTGTTGAGACAATTTTACCACTGCTCAAGAGTTTGTGAACTCGTCAATTCTGACATCTTTTAGTGCTTTGCCATTGTTTGTTTTACCACTTCCATATTGGCAAAATGTTTCCATTTGAGGACTTTTTTCATTTGAGGAAACAAACAAAAAAAGTCACTCAGGGTGAGGTTGAATGAATAGGGAGGGTAGAGCATGGGGGTCATGCCGTTTTTGGTCAAAAACGGCGAAACACGCAGCACAATATGGGCAGATGCACTTGTAAATCGCCCATCGTAAAATGGGCAAACGGATTGAAAGAATCTCCTAAAAAAATTTACTGAAGCCAAATGCAGCCTCTCACAACAATGCTAGCTAATACACTGATGCCGATGGGTTCTTAGAACACTTTAGTGTTGGAAGCCTGTGCTACAAGGGGCCAACCCTCTGCAAGATTATCCTGTGTTTTCGAGTCCCCCTTATATAATATGTAAGTTTTATTTATATTTATAATTATACAGCTACAAAATACTTGAATGGATAATCAGTATGAAGAGTATAATTCTATTTTTATAAAAGACAAAAATAAAATCGCCTCTGCTCTTTTTTAGGATATATTTGTATAAATGTAGACAAAAACATGGAAAGATAAACTCCAAACTGTTGACATTGATTCTTTCAAGGGAATGGGGTTATAAGTAGATAACACTAAAGTTTTCTTTATATGACTCCATATTATTTGCCTTATTATAACAGGCATACATTATTTTTATGTAAATAATTCAGTGGGAAATTTTCTTTAAATGCTATCATCATCTCATGCTAATAAGTGAATTTGGGAGGCAGCATAGTCCAGTGGTTCTGAACACAAGATAGGAGTAATTTCTGGATTTAAATACTGGCCTTTTACTTACTAACTATGAGAGCTTGAGCAGAGTATTTTTTATTTATGCATTGCTTTCCTCATTTAGAAAATGGAATGGTGGTATCTGCTAATCCCTTGTCTTATACTGCCTGCTATGGGACAACATCCCACTCCTTTCAGCAACGCTTCAGTGAAGCGAGGGTCACAAAGGCAAAGGAATTTTAGCTAATGGGTGCTATAGCATTAATTTAAGACTTTTTCATAATTAGGTTCACAGCAAAATTAAGAGGAAAGTACAAAGATTTCCCATATGACCCTTGCCCCCACACATGCACAGCCTTCCCCATCACCTACATCCATCACCAGAATGATACATTTGCTACCATAGATAAGCATATTCTATGGGTTTGGAAATAATGTATATAGACATGCATCCACCATCTTAGTATCATACAGAACATTTTCACTGCTTCAAAAACTCTCTTGTCTTCTCAGTACTCAGTCTTCCTACCCTTTTCATAGTGATATTTTTAATGGGATGCTCACAGTTTACTACCTTTTTGAATGGAATGAAAACTCTCTGACAAAAACAGCAATCTTCTCTTAGCTGGTCTTGGAATAAGTACTGAGGCATTAGCAAATGAAGATGCTTGAAGTTTGAGCTTACTATGGCCCTGAAAAAATACACACAAGACTGCTATTCCTTGTGCTAGCATTTTTCTTCATTTGCTAAGTATTCACGAAGAATGGAGAAATGTCCTTCTTGCCTCGGTTTGTCTAATATATACACCATATTACAAAGTTTAGTTCAAGGATTTGATTTAATTTATAGATACTAACCTCATGAACAAAAGTTTAATCTATCCTATGTCTAAAATATTTATCTAGTAGAATGCATATTAGTTTGCTAAGGCTCCCATTACAAAGTACCACACACTGGATGGCTTAAACAACATAAGTTTTTTACCTAACAATTCTGCAGGCTAAAAGTTCAAGACAAAGGTATTAGCAGTGTTACTTACTTCTGAGAACTCTGAGGGAGAATATGTTTCATGCATTTCTCTTAGTTTCTGGTGGTTTTCTGGGAATCTTTGGTGTTTCTTGGTTTGTAGACATATTACTTCAATCTCTCCCTTCAAGTTCCCATGGTGTTCTTCCTGTATGTGTGCCTGTGTCAGAATTTCCTCTTTTTATAAAGACACATGTCTGTTGGATTAGGGGGTCCACCTCTCTCCAATATGACCTCATTTTAACTAATTACATCTCCAAAAACCCTAACTCCAAATGAGGTCACATTCTGAGGTACTGGTGGCCAGGATCCCAACAAATGACAAATAAACCCACAACAGTGTGTTAAAAGGAATTAAGAGATAATGTGAATGAGTTGTTTAGCACAATGCAAAGTATTTGGTTATTATTATCTGTATAGTTGGTCCCATTATTTTGTCACTTGACATCTAGCTGTTTCATTTAATCCAATAAAAGACTGTTTTTCTCTTTCTACTATGTTGAATTACTCATTTGATAATATTTAACCACATTAGGCACACTTTTTCATGGATCATGAAGATCTACTTTGGAGTGTTGTGATTTAAGTTGTCGACCTCAGGCAAGCATTGTGTCATCAAGAGGCTCAGCAAGACATTGTGTCTACTTGGCCATAGTCAGTCCCAGATCTAGCCTTCAAATAAAATAGCATGTCTCTAACTTCCCAAATTTTAAATCTTGTAACTGTAAGAAAATTTTTAGAAAATCTTACAGTTTGGAGGATAGAGAAAGAGTCCAAATGACATAGGATCTCATTCCTATTACAGAATTTGGCGTGAAGCTACCACTATAAACCAAGCTTAAAAAATAGAGAATCATGGAAATGGGTTTATTTTGAGTCAACACGTGTGCTGTATTGATATTCAGCAGACTTCCTTGTGGTCTTTAAGGCTGACCTTCCTAAGATCTTCTATTCAACATAGGTCAGGTCTTCATCTATCAAAGTGATTTATTTCTCCATTGACCTTTTACACAAAATACTGAAGAAAAATGTTCAAGTGACTCAGATGTATTAATAACCACAATAAAAATAAAAACTTTCTCTTACAAATGATGACTGTAAACATTCATTTAGAAGATGAAACATCTAAAATATTTCTGTTGGAAGTGATTTTCTGTGAAATTGTAATCACTTTCTCCACCACTATTTTTTTTCACTTACTGTCACCATGTCAATGTTATTTTGAAACTCTAACCAACTGAACGACATTATAAATCCAAATTTTCATTTTCTTTCACATTAACTTTTTTCTTCATCTTCCTTTCCAGTCATGAGTCATCATTGTTGATGCCAAAGTCCTTAACATGCAGAGTTTAATTAGCTTGACAAAAATAAATTGGTTACTAAACAATTTGCACTTATTTTGCTGGATATCGTTTTCAAAACTATCAGTTCAACTAAGCAGCTTACTTTAAGTGATAGCAAATAACAATTAGCAAATTATTGCAATTTAGCTTATAGTTTTTTTGAGATAGGTAAGCATATATTGGCGCATTGGACAGTGAATCTTCTGCAAATCTAGGCTCATGGTTTCTTATCTTTTCTACTCTATCAAATTTGTTTAATCTCACATTAGACATTCATTTATATGATAACACCTTGTTAACACCAAGTGGAAATGATTATCTTAGGAAACTGAAAGCCAGGGTTTTCTTATTTTAACACAGGGATCCTTTATTTTGTCATTCCAACAATATAAATTCTTTCTTGTTCATCCTTCACCCCTCACCATGACTTTCAACTTCCTGACCCTGCTGTATTTTCCAGATATAAAATCCTTTTTTTGATTTTATGAAATTTATAGTAGATCTGTCACAACACTTTGACCATCTCAAACTCTAAACCAATGAACCTAAACAAATTTTCCTTTTCCTTGGCTTTATGGTAGGCTGGACGATAATCTATTAACAATGCTTCTTAAAATTTATTATAAAGGACCCCCAGAGACAAAAGTAGTTTAATTTGGGGATTTAATAGTTGCTGTCTTATGGATACTTTACAAATATTATAAATGGCTGCTGTGTTGATTTATAACACCTGTTCACAACATTTTCCATATTCAAATTGTTACAGTCATAGTCTATAATAAATAATCTTGGGTCCTCAGTTACTCATTTGCCCAAGTTTGCAGCAGCCTCCGAACTGAGTAAAATGTTGACTCTGCCCAGAGTCACTACCTTGGATCAACTCCATGCAGTAGCTGCATGAGAGTCTATTCAACCTAAGTCTTGGTTAAGCTCCTTATTTTAATACGGGGACATCAGTTCCTCTGTGGGTCCATTTAATTGTCAAAGCACAGCAACTTTGCTGTAAATTTTTTTTCAAACACTCAGTTTGGTGTAATGATATTCATGGAGAACCTACTAAAGAATCTGTAATTCATGTTTTCTGGAAGTATTTTAAATTCCACTCCTAGATCATGCCAAATTAAATCACATTTTTGTTTGTTCATAAAATTATTTTAATGGAATTTTTGTGTTGGAAATATGCTATTGGATTTATTTAGGGAGATTGGTTGCAATGTTGCTCATTACACCACACGGTGCCCTTTTCACTAGGGTCCATGGAATACATTTTTCTAACTTTTCTCTTTTTTGAAAAAAAAGTTTTTGAAGGAACATAGTTTCCTTTTCTACTCTGTTAATTATCATGCTTATATTGTAAGTGTAGAAAAGCTATATAAATAGAATTTTACATTATACAGTTGTGATATAACTTTGACTATGGGCATTATTCCATCTATACTTAATTTCTCTTTGCTTCAATTTTCTTACTCTAGTTTTTATACTATACATTTTTTAAAGACTGGTATAAATCCACTCCTAAATTAAGCACAGACCAAATATAGAACAACACATGATACACACCAAGAATGACTTCTAAAAATATTATCAAAAAAGACACGTGAAACAAAAGCTACTCTGTTGGCCTTGAAGAAGCAAACTACTGTGTTGTAAAGAGGTCCATATAACAGGGAAAGGCTGATGGTCTCCCCCAGTTGAGCTGACAGCGGCCCTCAGTTGACAGCTCGCAACAAAACCAGGTTTTAGTCTTACAGCTCTGAGGAACTGAATGCTGCAAACAAACAACAACAACAATAACAACAGCAACAACAACAAAACAAAACAAAAAACAATGAGCATGGGAGAATACCAGGAGTCTCAGAAAGATTTCAGCCAACACTGATTCCTTGATTTCAATTTGGTGAGACTCTGAGCACAGAAGCCAGCTAACTTGTGAGAAGAATTCTGGCTCATGAATACATTTGTATTGCCTTAAGTTGCTAAGTTTGTGGCAACTTGTTATGCAGCAAATAATAATAATAATAATAATAATAATAACAACAACAACAACAACACAGAGAAAATCAACCCTGATATACCAACATCAAGACAAAGTCTGGTAAACTTTATTGAACTTTAAAGAAAAATAGTTCTTTGGCCATCCAGCCTAATAGACATATTAATTAATAAAGCAAATAAAACCATATACCATCAAACTTGCTTATGTCGAGACTGTTTGACAGAAGGCAATGGGGTAACATAATTATGATATTTAAGGAAAAACAAATATAAGCCGAGCACTTTATATTCATTCCAAACTGGCTTTCAAACATAAAGGCTACAGGCAAACTGTTATGAGAATGTAAGAACTCAGGACATACTGTTTTCATGAGCCCTTGTGAGGAATCTATTAGAGAATAATTTTCAGACAACCAAATGACTAGAGAGATACTAAGACCAAAATTGGTTGTGAACTTTAAATATACACATACCTGTAGAACCCAGAGTAAATGATGGCTATAGTGGGCAGGCAAATACATACTACAACTACATCCCCAGGCAATGTAGATGTAGCACAAATATTAAAAATGGGGCAGAATGGGGAAGTCACATAAAATATAGCATATGATTTTGTTTGTTGTATTATTACTAATTGAAAGCAAAAGATAATAATACTTCAAACCAAATGGTGAGGAAGAGAGAGAAGAGAGGAAATAATAATATACTAATTAATTTTAGTATTGTTTCAAGTAGGAAATTCATGAATAAAACATATATAGATTGAATGTTTTGTATTTGTATTTCTCATAGGAGAAAATTCTACTGTGGTGCAATATATTACTATGAAACAATCACCTTGATATACTGTTATGTGAAAAAGAAAAGGAGAATCCAGTGTGTGTGTATGCTACAGTTTGTCTAGTAAATTGGGGGATAGTAAATGCATTATATTTACTATGTGTACCTGCTCATATTTTTAAAAGATTAAGGGATAAATTACATATTTTTTAAAGTTACATTAGAGATTGAAGGAGACCAATGGAAGTTAGAATTCTTTGGATATATTTTATTTTGCAGATATGATTTTGGAGTCACATAAATAGTTTGCATAATTATAAAACAAATTCAATTAAAAATTGGTTTCTAATGAATTAAAATTAAAAAATGAAAAAATGAAAAAAAAAATTCTTAGAGTAATCCTAAAGTCATCCTACAGAAGATAATTATACCAGTTGACTTTAAAACAGAGTGGTTTTTACACTCCTCATAGAACATGAGATGTGGCCTGTAAACAAATTTTCTCAAACTGTTGTCAGTTAGTATTCCATTGTTGGTGATTCTGGTAGTGATATTTGGTGACTGCTGGATATGGTTCCATACCTGAATTGGCTTTTCACATGGCTTAATTTAATAATTAACTACTATGCTGGGTTCCTTTAAAATTTTCAAAGGAATCAAAATTATTTTTAAAACTCTCTCTAAAACTTCCAGTTTTCATTCTGGCATATGAAGAACTTGAAAGTTGTCACTCTAACCTAACAACAATTAAAAAACTGAATAAGCTGAAGATCAACTCTTCTTAGATCATTCAGAGAAATTAGGTCATAGGGCAAAACATGACCCTAAAATTGGAGAAACAACCAGGTACATGTAGAGAATTACAACTTAGTAGAGCAGAAATCTACAAAACCACAGATCATGAAAGTTCAGAGAATACCAAAAAGGATAAATGCCACCCATTTCCCTAACCTACCCCAATGAAAACAAACACAAGATTCCAAAACAAAAAACCACAACAAAAAATAAATTAGGCATACTGTGTTCAAATTGCTGAAAATCAAAAACAAAGAAAAAAATCTTGAATGATGTCAGTGGAAAAGTACCTTACCAAGGTAAGACCACAGTTAAGAATTATATTCAACCTTTCTTCAAAAACAATGCAAGCAAGAAAAGAATGGAGTGAAGTATTTAAAATATTGAGGGGAAAAAACCCCACCAACCCAGAATTTTGTATCCTGTGAAATTACTCTTCAAAAATGAAGAAATAAAAGACTTTCTAAAACAAATAAAAAGGGGAATTTGTTACCTGTAAACCTACACAGCAAGAAATGTTAAAGAAGTTATTCAGAGACAAGAAGATTATATGTCAGAAAGTTGGGTCTACATAAAAAAAGATAAAGCGTTATAGAAGAAATATGTGAATAAAAAAATTTAAAACCTTTATTTTTCTTATTTGTCACTGATTGAGTAGACAATGTTTTTTTCAAAATAATCACAGTAACGATGTTATATTTGATGATTATAGTTTAGGATAAATGAAATAAATGACAGCAATAATAAACGAGTCAGGAGAAATTATGAATACCTGTGTAATACTTGAAAAATTAAAAATAATAAGTACTTATCACAATGATATTTGTTTTACCCATGAAATGGCATATTAATTTTTGGAAGTGAACTTGTATTAGTTGTAAATGCACACTGAAAATGCTATGGAAGCAGCTAAAACAGTATAAAAAAGGTAAGTATTATTGATAGGCCAAGAAAAGAAATCAAGTCATATAGAATGCTTAGGTAAAGATACAAAATGCAGAAAAAAAGTGGAAGGCAAAAAAATAAAAACAAAGAACAATGACAATGAACAGCAAACAGTAACAAGTATGGTAGGTATTAATTTATCTATATCAATGATCATTTTAAATATCAATGGCCCAAAAATGTCAATTAAAAGATACAAAAATGTCACAATGGATCAAAAAAGAAGACCTGACTATATTGTCTACAAGAAATCTGCCTTAAATATAAATATAAATATGTGAGTTAAATTGTGTACTCCTCAAAATTCATATGTTGATGCTTTAACCCTCAATGTGGCTGTATTTGGAAATAGGACCTTTACAGAGGTAATTAAGATTAAATGAAGCCATACGGATATAACTCTAATCCCAAAAAATTGGTGTCTTCAGAAAAAGAGCAAGGAATACCAACTTTTTTTTTCTTTTTCTTTCTCTCTGCACATGTACAGAAAAGAGGCCATGAAAGATCACAGTGAGAAGGAAGTATCTATAAGCCAAAAAGAGAGGCCACACCAGGAACCAGATTTACCAGCACCTTGATCTTGGACTTCTAGTCTACAAAACTGTGAAAATAAATTTCTGTTGCTTAGGCCATCTAGCTGGTGGTATTTTGTTATGGCAGTCTAAGCAGAGTAATACAGACACACATATGTTAAAAGTAAAGGGATGGAGAAATATACCCCTAGTCAAAAGAAAAAGAATAGCTATATTAATTTTGGTCAGAGCTGACTTCAGTGCAAAAAAAAAAAAAAGAAAATCATGCATAAAGAGAGTCAATTCTGGAGACTCAGCAAGATGGCAATGGGACAAGCTGAACTGTGACAATCTCCACAAAAGGTGATTCCTGAAGGCAGTGCCACGCACGCCGCAGCTGCTGCCTACATGGGGGGTGGCTGCTATAGCCAGTCCCATGCAGCAAACAGCCTCTGTCTCACTACGGCCTCCGCAAGGGACTACTGCTGTTTGCTACCAGGTAACAGCCACTGACGCTGTGCCTCTCCACTCTGGCCTGGGGAATTCTGGCTCCCTCCTTCACCCCAAGCCGCCGGCGGCACACCAAATGCGGTGCCCAGCCATATTGCTGGTTGCCAGTGCCTGAGGCCAGACACACATTATTGCCCGTGATAGTGGATTATCTACAGGCCTGGACAGTGGAGAGAAAGGATGAGTCGAGAGAAAGGATCAGCGAAAGAGGAGCTGCCCACCGCAGCCATTTTCCAGGCAGGGATTTGCATTGCGCCACCCATCTCAGAGCAGCCTCCACCTTGTTTCTAAGGTAACCTGGCAAAACAGGAGACAGAAGCCCCTCCCCTACACTGAATCAGAAACAGACAACTCAGTCCTCAGGCAGCAAGGCAGCAAGCCAGGGAACTGACCCAATCTATGAGTAAATCTATCTGCCTGTAATGAGAGCAAAGCGGAGGGGCTAGAGATCAGAGCTGAAGAGACTTTAGACACTCAAGAAAGGCTCCAGAACTAGTCTGGTTTCTTATTTTGATTTTTGATTTTATTGTTCTGGCTGTTTATTTTTTTCACTTTTGTTTGCTTTTTGATTTAGACTACTGTTTGTGTTGGGAAAAAACACATCAAAAGGCATGATTTTATTGAACTGTCTTTGTGTGATTATTGGTATGCTTTAGGGAATTTTGTTTCTTTGTTTTACACTTTTCTGGCCTTGTGTCTCTTTTCGTTGGTTAGTTGGTATGTATGTCTGTTTTCTCTCTTACTCTTCTCTCTCTCCAACTTCCTCTTGAACCCCCTCTTCTTCCATTATTTTCCTTTTTCTTACCTCCTTTTGTTCCAGGGAGCAAACCTAAACCCCACTGTATGGACAGATTGTAAGGCAGTGGCAAGTGGGTTCCAGTGCGTCCATATACCTGTTGGTGGATACTGGCATCTGCAGATAGATTCTGAATCACAGCTTCCCCCTCAATTAAACCTCAAAACTGAAAAATACAAAAAACAACAAAAAAAAAACAGCCCCCAAACCACAGTCCAGCCTCCAAAGTGAACAAAGCCAGAGGACCCTCAGAAGGAAGAACAGGAGATTGAACACAAAAAAGTAAAAGCAACTCCATCTTCCCTGAAAAACAGAATTAAAGAAGGGGAGAAAAAGGGGAAGAGAAAAATCTACACAAATGAAGAAAAACCAAAAGAAAAATATGAGTCACTCACAGACCCCAGGAAGGTCAGACACTGAGAAAACTGACTTCGGAATGGAAACAATGAAGAGCCCCCAGAATGACTGGGCACAAACTATAAACCCAGATATCAAGACATTAATGGAGAGATTAAAAAGAATTGAGGAAAGACAAGAAGAAACTAGGAAGGAGTTGATAACTGAGATAACAGTGGTAAAGAATACTGTGAATGAAATAAATAAGAAACTGATATGCATGGAAAGCAGAATTAGCCAAGCAGAAGAAAGAACCTCAGAGCTTGAGGACCAAAAGATAGAAAT